>CAUYUJ010019045.1:111536-133258 GCA_963575745.1 Prorocentrum cordatum
TCCTCCTCCTCCTCCTCCTCCTCTGCTGGGGCCGCTGCTGCAGACGGCGCTCAGCCAGCATCTGCTGGCGGAGCGCCTGCAGACGATACCATGGGATTGGACGCCCAAGATCCCGACCTCCAAGAGCATCTCAAGACAGCAGGCGTGGACGTCTCCGACCCATCAGCTGTCAAGCGACTTCTTGATGGAATCCAGTCGGTTACCAAGAAACCCAAGCGTGGGTAATGATTGTACTTCGTCTTTCACGGTTTGGTCTTTCAACTCCAGCACGTGGGCATCGGCGCAATCAATGCTGGAGTGGGCACGGCATGATGCCGAGTTGCGTTTCCCAGATGTACTTTGTCTACAGGAGCATCGGCTCAAGGAGGCTGGCAAGGTCAACCAAGCTCACAAATGGTCATCGGACAGGGGGTTCTACCACAGCTTCCATCTGGCAGAGTCCACTGGAGCGGGACTCACAGAGTCCAGCGGGGGATGCGCGATTTTGTCGAGAATTACGGCTTCACCGTGCTCGCCTATGACTTCTGCGACCTTTCCGGGGCATCGGGTATCCGCTATGATGTTGAACATTGGCCTCAACGTCCCGTTCTACGTGATATCGGTGTACCTCACCACCAGCATCGGGTTCATGGGGGAGAACCTCGATTTCCTGGAGTCCCTGATGCAGTATGTGGGGTCTTTGCAGGGCCCTTGGCTGATAGCAGGCGATTGGAACCTGACTCCGCCAGAGTTGGATTCATGGTCGAAGAAGGCGCAAGGACGAGTCCTCTGCTCGGGGGAGCCCACGTGCGGAAGCCGGGAGCTGGATTTCGCCATCTGCAGCAACGTGATCGCCCCCTTCGTCGCGGAGGTGGCGATGGTAGAGGCGGCGCCTTCGCGGACGCACTGTCCTGTTGCCTTTCGTTTCCAAGGCTTGCACAGGCAGGCCAAGTTTCCTAGAGCGATCTACCCGAAAAAGTTCCCCACGGAGAAACCGCTGCCAGTCCGGCCCGCCCCAGTGGAATCGGAGCCATGGGAGTGGCCGTGGCAGATCGGTACAGAGTTGCCTTCTGAGTTGGGGCCTGCTTGTGAGGCCTGGCTGGATCACGTTGAATCATTTCTTATACAGTTCCATGACATCCAACCGTGGTGTCAGTCGAGCTGGCAAGGTAGAAGCAAGGGGTTCCAAGTAGCGCGCCAGCCGTTGGAGACGGCTTGGAAGCAAGACATTCGCCAGGGATCGTCCCTGGAGTTTCGCACTTGGACGTCTTTTCTGTCAGCGTGCATGCGCCTCCATTGCCTCGCACACAATGCTAGGGAGCAGGGCTGTCCAAGACTGGCCGCCCTCGAGCGCCAGTGCAAAACTGTTGCCCGCTTTTGTATCTCTTGGCCATTGGAAGGTCCACTTCTGCCGTGGGCCTCCTCCTCCATCTCTGACCTTATCTGTCTGCTCCGGGGCGGAGGGCGGGGTGCGTTGGAGTTTCTGGAGGGGGTGAGGGATCACGTCAACGGCCTTCAGGCAGCGGATCGGCAGGCCAGGAGCGCTGCCTGGAGGGCATGGGCCCAGGCCGCTGCCGCGGAGAAGGGAGAGGGGCTGCTTACGCCTTCGTTAGGGAACCGACCCCAGCCACCCAGATCTCCGTGCCAGGGGGCGACGATGTCCCTGCGATGCCGGCTGTGGGGCAGCAGGCAGTGGACATTTTGCTAGAGGAGTGGGGGCCTCTCTGGAATAATCCCAGACGCGACGGTGAGCAGCACCCGCGGGACTGGGGCCCTGATTTGGTTTCCTCGGTTTTGGCTGGTTTGGAGCCGCGGGCCGATGTCTCCGAAGGCCTCGGTCTTGTTAGTGCCTTGGGCCCCTGGGAAGATTTGCCAGAAATCACCGTCGAGGATTCGACAGAGTGCTAACTTCTTATCCCGCCTCCACGGGATTCGGTTGGGATCGATTGCATCCCAGGCAGATTTTATGGTTGCCGGGTCTGTATAAGCAGGCATTGATTGACATCTTGCTTAGGTGGGAGCAGGACCCCGAAGCATTGGACCTGTGGACTCTCCTTGTCATTTTCCTTGGGAAGCCTGCCCCTGCCGGGGGAGTCCGCCCCATCGTTCTCTCGTCAATCTGGGGGAGGGTCTGGCCCAGGCTCCGGCAGCCTATTGCACGCAGGTGGGAGCTTTCATTGGACAGCTCGGCTTTTTGGGGCTCGACTGGCCTCACCTGCGATCGCGCGGGCCACGTCCGCAACTTAGTGCAACGATTTGCTAGGCTTAAAGGTTTCACTGCAGTCAGCGGACTGCTTGATTTATCGAAATATTATGAGCACATTTCGCATGCAGATCTTTTCCAGGAGGCCCTGCTCACGGGGTTCCCCATTCGTTTGCTGGAGTGTCTGTGCGCTGGGTATCGCCTCCCACGTAGAGCCGTATGGGGGGCGATTATCTCAGAGCCTTTAGTTGCCAACGGTGCGGTAGCAGCAGGCTGTAGCAACGCGCTCGCATTGGCGAAGCTGCTTGTGCACACACTGATCAAAAAGCTCCAGCGGAAGTACCCGCAGGTCAGGTTCCAGAACCTTGTTGATGATTTTCTTCCTCAGGCGATCGGTGGTCGAGCGCAGATTGTGGGGCAGTTTCCATCGGCCATGATGGATTTAGTGGCCGGCCTCGAACACAAGAAACTCAAAGTCAATTGGGATAAGACTGGATATATGACCAGCGCTCCCGATGTTGATCCAGACCTGGCGAAACGCTGGGATCTAGATGCTGCTCAGAAATTGCATGCCGGTCGCTGTCTTGGGACAGACGCCAGCAGCGGTGCCAGCCGCAGCGTGCAGGAGCAAGATAAAAGGCTTGCTAAGGCCAAGTCTGTCTCCGCCCGTGTAGTCCATCTCAGACAAGCCGGGGCCAGTGTCAGCACGATAATGCGGGGTTCTCCTACGGCGACGGCGGTTTGGGGATCTGCTGTCACTGGCCTAGGCGATCACAAATTGCATTCTCTACGAGTCGCGGCCCTTCGTGCGGAGGGCCGCGTGCCTCCTGGGACGTCGGCGGCCCTTCGGCTGCGAGCGACGCCTAGAGGTGCATCTAGGGACCCAAGGGTGGTCCACGCCGTAGAGGTTATAAAGCACTGGACCCTGTCGGTCGTTTCCCCTCTCCCTGGGCGCGGGCCCTTGGAAACTTGTTTGGAGGCCGGTCAGGCTATCCTTGGTCGGGCCCGGCCTTGGTCCCAGGTGGTGGATCCCGCCCAGGCTGCATTGCTTTCCTTGGCCAGGGTCGGCGCGACACTGCCTGCGGCCACAGTTTATAGGGACCCATTTTGGGGAGATTCTGATATCCCGCAGTATTCACTTGGATTCTTCATGAATTTCGTCCGCGACGCTGCCATGGCGGCGTCCGATGTTGCAGCGCTCAGGCGCCTGGAAGGTGCCTGGGTTTCGCCTCTTCCCTGGGCGCCCGTGTCCGCCGTGTTGAACAGATCCTATTCGGCGGGATGGACAGCCCACATGTGTTCTGCCATTCGATCGCTGGTGGGAGGCAGCCATTGGCCCCAAGCCAGGCTGCATGACCACGGGAAGGCGCTCCTACCATCGATTTTATGATTGTCCAAGGCTTAGCGCCGTCCGGCGCGAAGATTGCCCTGAACACGTCAAGCAAGCTGCCAGCTATGTCCAGGATCTGAGTGAATTATTTGGTGAATTGTTTTGTCGCTGCCTGTGGCCATCGCCCAGGTGTTGTTTTCCCCGCGACGAAGCTCCCGAGGAAAACTGGTTGCGCTTTGTCGGGGTTTTCCCTGGGTGGAAATTTTCGGGGAAGGTCTTCGTCGATGGAAGCGCTTTTAACACCGCTCACGCCGGCCTGAGTAGGGCTGGATGGGCGGTCGTTGCGGTAGACCCGGCAGGGCAGCTCATAGGAGCCATGTATGGGGTGGTACCCCTAGCTAGCGCCCCGCACCAAGTAGCTAGAGATGGCGAGGACTACGCGTTTCTCATGCTCAGTCGTTTTTCGGAGTGGGACCCCGAGAATCCCCTAGAGGTATTCTGCGATTGCCTCGGGGCCGTCGGGTGTGCCACCGACGCCGGTGAAACTTTGAGCCATGACAACCCCAGGCAGCACCTCTGGAGGGAATGGTGGTCCGGCATTGTCCGTCAGGCCCAAGTTCATAAAGTGAAAGCCCACACATCAGAGTCGCCGCGGGTCTGCCAGCAGATGCGCGACACGCCGGCGTCCACCCAGGATGGCCGGCGTCCATCAGAGTCGGCCGCTTTAACCGATCATGACGTGTGGATTGTTCGTGGAAACAGGATGGCCGACAAATATGCTAAGAAAGGGGCCTTGCTGTGGGGAATCCCAGAGCAGTGGCCTTTGTTCGTTTCAGGTTGCAAGCGGATTGTGAGAGACTGTGCTATGTGGCATGGCCGAGCCCAGGCTGCTTTCGGTGCCTTGGAGCAGCCCGATTCGGAGGGCATCGCCGGCACTGCGGACATCCACCGGCACCGCGGGAGCTTCGGGGTCCTCCCCCGCTCCGCCCCCGCCTCCTCCGCCTCATCCTGCACCCAGGGACTTCCTCCGTGTATCTGGGGTTCCCTGGGTGCTTAGAAACCACTCCATCGTCCAGGCCACGGTCCAGGCTGAAGATGGGGAAGCTCTCGACGATTTAATTTTTTGTAAGTGCTGTGGGGCCTCGGCGCATCAGAGTGCGCGGGGAGGCCTTCAAGCAAACTGCAAGGGATCAGGCCATACGGGGTATAAGACCCAGAGGTCGCGTTTAAAGCGTGGTTTGTTCCCAGGTCACAACCTGGGGAAGGCCACTGTGGGCACTCCGTTCGGGCCGACAGATGATATGAAGGCTGTTTGGGGTCCTTTGTTTGGCTTTGAGCCTGGTGGGGGTGGTGCTGGTGGGGACGTTGGTCTAAACAGTGTTGCTGTAGAGGCGCCAGTTGCGGCCACGGAGGTGCCACTCCCGACATGCACGACGCCTTGTTTTTTGAGTTTTTGTGTGGGGGTTTTTTTTTTTTTTTGTTTTGTTGTTGTTCGTTTGTTGATTTTGTTGTGCTGAGTTTTGTGAGCTGTTTGGTGTTTTGTGGTTTTTTTTGTTGGTTTTTTGGGGAGCTTTTTTGTTGTTGAGCTTTTTTTTTGGTTTTTGATGTGTGCTGTGTTTGTTGTTTTGTTTTTTGTTTTTTTGTGTGTTTTGATTGTGTTTGTGTTGTGTGTTGAGCTTCCAACCTTGTCACCCCAACAGATTGCTAGATTGCACGGTTTCGCTGCTCCAGAGGCGCTTGTTGCTTGGGAGAGTGACCAGCGCCGTCGGGAAGTCGATCCGGCTGATTGGGATGAGGAGGATAGCATAGGCTAGCCTCCTGTTTTTGGCCTGCGTGCCAGGGGGTGTAGACCCACCCCGCGTCATCAGTACCCTCAGTACCCTCCTCCTCCTCCTCCCCCTGGGCCCCCTCCGCAGGCCCCCGTCGCCCCTGCCGCCGCGCCTGGGCCGCTCCTCGCGCTCGCTGGCCGCGGCGGCCAGGACCCCGCACGGAGCCGCGGGCGCGCGCTCCTGAGGCCCCTCCTCTCGGCGGCGGCGCCGCGCCGCCGCGCCCTCCGGCAGGCCGCCGAGGGCGGCCTCTGGCCGTGTGGCGGCGACTACGATTAAGTCGGGCCTGTCCCCCTGCAGGGGGACTGTCGACGAACAATGAAAAATACCCAAAAAATAGCCAAAAAGTAGTTCAAACATAGTCAGGGGACTATTTGGGGGGTATTTTTTGACCTTTTTGGGGCATTTTGAGGGTATTTTTAATCTTTCGTCGAAAATCCTCCTGTAGGGGGACACGCCCGACATAAGACCAAGGGGTGCGGTTACGCCGGGGTGTGGTTTGCGATCAGCGCCGTGGGGGCCCGTGGGGGCCCGACGCCGTCCTCGTCGGGCCTCTGCGGGGCGCGGCGGAGAGCTCCATCGAGGCCCCCGCCTGCCCTCCAGGGAGCCCCCCAGGGTTCGGGAGTGGACAGAACCCCCAACAGTGACACGTCGATTAGTGAATTGTCCGATTTCGGTTCTCGAGAGGGCACCGTGGCCGTAATTATCCAGGCTCGCGCCCGCCAGGTTTGGGCCTCAGGTCGTTTTCACTAAACCACGTTTTACTAAAGGGGGGTCTGTCCATCCCCGAAGGGTGCCAGTTGCAAACCGCACCCTCTGCAAACCACACCCTTTGGAGCCGCCGAGTGTGGCGCCCCACTGGATTCTGTAACCGAGCGCGTTCCACCACTCGCAATGTGCCTACTCGCAAACGTCCAGAAAAAAGAACCTGTCCGCTTTGACGTAATCTATCGCAGATCCCTGGCGGGGGATCCAGGCCATTTGCGAGCCGTTACTTTGCGAGTAGTCGAACGCGCTCGTCGAGTGTGGCGCCCCGCTGGATCCTAGGCTTCAGTCGGGGGCGGCCAAGATGGGGGTGAGGACCAGGGGGGGGGGGATCTCATGGCGTGGGCCATGAGATCTCCCCAGACCTGATGGTGCCTCTCTAGACGGGGCTCAGGAGACGGGGGTCAACGCAAACGGGGGTCAGCCAGAGCGCCCGATCTTGCAGGATCCGGCAGGGCCAGGGCCGCATTGACCCGGGTTTGGGCGCAGGATCCTGCAGGATCTTTCGCGTTGACCCCGGTTTTGGGTGCAGGATCTTGCAGGAGTCTGCAAGGCCTGACTGACCCGGGTTTGGACTGACACGGGTCAGAAGATCCCCGAGCTTTTGATGACCATGCTGATGATGACGATGCTGATGATGCTGATGCTGATGCTGATGATGATGATGATGATGATGATGATGATGATGATGATGCTGATGCTGATGATGATGATGATGATGATGATGATGATGATGATGATGATGATGATGATGATGATGATGATGATGATGATGACGATGACGATGATTATGACGACGATGATTATGATGATGGTGATGGCGATGCTGGTAATGAGGCTGTTGCTTTTGATTAGATGATGACGATGCTGATGTTGATGCTGATGGTGATGATGATGGTTATGAGGATGGTGATGCTGATGATGATGATGATGATGATGCTGCGGAGGAGGATGCTGCTGATGCTGATGCTGATGCTGCTACTGCTGATGATGATATTGATGCTGCTGATGACGATGATGATGAGGAGGAACAGGAGCAGGAGCAGGAGCATGAGCAGGAGCAGGAGCAGGAGGAAAAAGAGGAGGAGGAGGAGGAGGAGGAGGAGGAGGAGGAGGAGGGGAGCGGGAGGTGGAGGAGGAGGAGGAGGAGGAGGAGGAGGAGGGAGGAGAGGAGGAGGAGGAGAGGGGAGGAGGGAGGAGGAGGAGGGGAGGAGAGGAGGAGGAGGAGGAGGAGGAAGAGGGGTGAGAGGAAGAAGAGGAGGAGGAGGAGGAGGAGAGAGGAGGAGGTCGAGGAGGAGGAGGAGGAGGAGGAGGTCGAGGAGGAGGAGGAGGAGAAGGAGGCGGAGGAGGAGGAGGAGGAGGGGGAGGAGGAGGAGGAGGAGGAGGGCGATGAGGAGGAGGACGGCGAGGAGGAGGAGGAGGAGGAGGAGGAGAAGGAGGGCGAGGAGGGCGAGGAGGAGGAGGAGGAGGAGAGAGGAGGAGCAGGAGGACAGGGAGGAGGAGGAGGATCCGTAGCCATTTTGGCTCAAGTCTGGAGGCATTGCCCAAGCGGACGCGAGTTTTTGGCAAAGGGATTTAGTCGCCCTACAGGTGTTCTTCATCTCCAGGAGTCCCATCACCGTATTGAGGTTATCCCTCATGCGCGGTGGCGCTCCTCGCTCGTTCTCGTTCCATGGGCAGTCTCGGTCGCGGCGATGTCTGGTGCTGTCCCAAGAAGAAATGTGGTTTCAAGACGAACTTCGCGTGGGAAACGCACTGCTATAAGTGTGGTGCTGAGCGTCCTGTGGTTCCTGCTTCTCCTCCTGCCCGTGCTCCACAGGGGGGCTGGGCCAACGGGCCTCCCAAGATGGCGAAGGCCAAGCTCAAGCTGCTCGACGAGCCTCAGTTGGCGACTTTTTGTTAAGATGCCCAGTGCTGACTCCGAGGCTAGTAAGTCTCTTCTTTGGCCCAACTCAGCGTGCTCGCGTGTCGGCGCAGCGTGCGCTGGCAGCGGATGACCCCAAGGCGGTTGCGAAGCCTAGTCAGTGGGCTCATGACGAGCTCAAGCGTCAGTTGGTGCAGGCGGAG
Source organism: Prorocentrum cordatum (assembly GCA_963575745.1). Classification (NCBI taxonomy): domain Eukaryota; class Dinophyceae; order Prorocentrales; family Prorocentraceae; genus Prorocentrum; species Prorocentrum cordatum. Next base: position 119,707 of record CAUYUJ010019045.1, read on the forward strand.
GCTGAGGCCACCAAGCTCGAGAAGGATGTTCATAGGAAACTATTGGAGTTGGTGGCTGCCGGAACCAAGCTCGACCAGCTACACTCTCAAGAGCGTGCTGCAGGTATCAAGGCGGCGGCGTGGGCGGCGGTCAGTCAGCTGCCTGTTGAATGACGTCCTCGTGCTGGTGGTGCTGTCGCTTCGGTCAGTACCGATGATCCTGGCTTTGCATTGCCCATGCAGTTCGAGTTCCTGTCGCCGAAGCTGGCGGAGTCGCTGCGCGCGCTCATGGCTACGCGCGATGGTCTTCTTCAGCTAGCTGGCGGTGAACCCAGTGATGATGAGGCAAGCGACGATGAGGACGAGGTCCAGATGGTCGACGCCCCTGAGCCTGAGCCTGTCCTCTCTGCCGAGGCAGCAGCGCACGCCATCTTTGGAGAAGGTGAACGCCCTGCTGCCCCCACGCGCGCTTCCCCCTTCGTGGAAGGGGCAGCGCCTGTCACGCTGGACCCTAGTGGGGGGGGTGGGGGGCGGCTGGGGACGGGCGGAGCGGGCGTCGCACGGGGCGGAGGGCGGTGCGCACGTTGCCAGTACATCCCCGAGCTTGTTGCAGCATTTCACCACTGATGAAGGTTGGGATAAGTTTCTCTCGGTGCGTGGGCTCGCACGGAAGCAGTGTGACACTATCATCGGTGGTCTCAATGATGCTGCCAGTAAGACGTGTAAGCTCACGCCCTTCGACCCTGCGCCCGTTGCTCAGCAGTGCTCCTAGCCGACAGCGCAAGAAGGAGTGGTCCATCCTCGCGGCCAATGTCGATGGGCAGATGGGCTTGGATGCGTATTTGTCCCAGTCCATGTACAGTGATGTGCTGCTGTTGCAGGAGTCTCGGTTGCTGAAGACGGCTTCCACGTCGTTTGAGGCCAAGATGCGCACGGCTGGTTGGTCTGCCTCCTACGTGCGCTGCGATTCTTGCGCTGGGCAATCCACAGGGGGGCTTAGTTGCGGCTGCGGTCAAGAGGGTCGGTTTTGCACCTCTTGCTCATTTTTATGCGTGGAAATTGTTCCTGCTCGTGCGTCCATGCATCATGTCGGTGGCATGATCAAAGGCGGCTTCGTGATTGTCAACCTGTACCTCGTTCACCCGGTCGGCGTCAATGAGCAGAATTGGTCCATCTTGTCCAAAGTGGGTGCTAGGTTGAAGACCGCTGGGCTGCGCTTCACCGTCGGTGGCGATTGGAACTTCGCGGCTGAGGACTTGCTGAAGACGTTCTGGCTTGATGCCAGGGGCGCAGTAGTGATCGCACCTGAGCGTGGCGCGTGCAGGCCAGCATTGAGGTGCATCGACATGTTCGCGGTCTCGCGCCACATTGCAGGTCAGGCCAGGGCCGAAGCGTTGCACGATGTTCCCGTCTTCCCCGGGAACCTTCCTGTCAGGCTGGTCTTTCCGTCGGTCGAGCCGCTTTGTAAAGAATGTGCAGGTGCCTAAGAAGTCCCCCACCCAGATCCCCATTGGTTGTCTTCGCCCAACCCCCCCCCCCCCCCCAGGCCGATCCGCGGGGGCACGTTGGACACGTTCGCGGCGGCCCCGACCTCCTGGCCCAGGACGAGTGGGGTGCCTCTCTGAGGGCCGCTGAGGCACATTGGCTCTATGTCTTTCTGGTTTCTGGGGGCCTGTGTGCTGGCTATATGGGCAGGGATGAACCTCTCCGCGTCCCGTGGAAAACCCCCTCCAAGCCAGCTCCTCCGAGGTTCCCTAAGTTATCTCCTCTCGCCTGTTGGTAGCGCAAGGTGAGCAAGTTGCTGGTTGACATCGGCCGTGTGCCGACGGGCCCGTTCAGGTCACAGCTTGTCGCAGCTGCTGGCCGTCTTTCTCGTTTCCATCGGCTGCCCGACACGGCCGACTACGCCGCGCGGTCGGCGACGCTGAGGCACGTTCGCCCCCCCTTTCATTGAGTGCCGCCTGCCTGACTGAGATGGCCGACAGCGAGGCCAAGAGGGCGCGCGCGGTCTGTGCTCAGGCCTAAGAGAAGGAATGGAAAAATGGGTGGGCTCTCACACGATGGGGGGCACGTCTGCCTCGTACAAGTTGTCGAGCCTCCCAGTCCCGTGGCAGCCCGACGTTGTTCATCAAGGGACTTTTCGGCCATGCACCTCGATCGAGTCGATCGCAGTCCTTGAGACCGGGCGGCAAGAAGTGGTGGCCGGTTGATGCGCAACACCCCCCTCTCCAGTGGCCTGAGCTCGGGGCTCCTCCCCCGCGGCCCGCCGTGGCCGTGCTCGTGAAAGCTATCGGGAGTTCCAGGTTGACCATTGGCACTGGGTTTGATCAGATTCAGCGTCGCCCGTCGTTGCTGCCCCCTGCCCTGGAGGCGCTGCGTGACATCGTTCCCATGTGGAGCACAAGCGCGAGTGGCCTGTTATGTGGAATCGGATTGCGTTCATCCTCAAAAGGGCTGGGAGGGGTCAGGCCCCTGGGCCTCTTGCATGCGTTGGTTCGTGTTCGGCGTCGCTTGAGACGCCCTCTGGCGCGAGCCTGGCAGCAGGCGAACTTTCGGTCCTTTTTCTGGTCCACTCACGGGAAGTCCCCGGGGAGATGCGTCTGGATCCAGGCGGCCTGGTCGGAGCATTCCACGTGCAAGGCCAGGTCGTGTGCTACCCTTCTGTTAGACCTTAACGGGGCTTTCGAGCTGGTCCAGCGCCATCACTTGATCGCCGCTGCGGCGGCAACCTCGTCCCCGATGTGGCAATTATACTCACTGCTTCAGATTTATCGGGCCCCCAGGGCCCTCGATGTCGGGGGCGAGGTCGGCAGCCACTTGCAGGTTGAGCAAGCGATTATCCCATGGTGTATTTTTGCACCGTGCATGTTTCAACTCGTTCTGCTAGGCCCAATGGATGCTGCGCAGGCAGCGCGGCCCGCAACGCAGTTGTCGGTCAACGTAGACGACTTTCGCTTCATGCGCTGGGGCGCGGAGTCGCGAGTCGTCGGCGGCATTTCAGCGGCAGGTACGCTGCTCGCCCAGTGCTTGAGCAGGGCCGACCTGCGCATCGCGCTGGACAAGTCCAGAGTTCTTGGGAACACGTCGGCGTGGAGGAACTCCATCGCTCGCACGGCGAAGAGCGTCCAGCCCATTCCTGTTCAATCCGGGCGCAACCTCGGAGTTGACTACAGTGCGGGGTCGGTCGCCGGCCGTGGCGCTGTCCGTGGGCGTGTTTCTGATATGAAGCCGAGGTTTGCTTCGGATGGGTTTCCTGACGGGCTCCATGCCTCGTCGTCGCGTGCTCGGGCGCGTGGCTCGGGCGTCCTCGGAGGCCGCGGTTCTGTTTGGGGCTTCGGCCATGGCCACGAATGGAAAGGGGCTGGAGGTCCTTCGAGGCGCGGTTGGTAAGCTGCAAGGCCATGATCAGGATGGCAAGTCACGCACTTTGGCTCTGCTCCTGTCTCCTGTGCCCCGTTTGGACCCTATCTTCAGGGCCACTCGGCTCCCCGTCAAGGCTCCCCTTCGCGCCCTGTGGCGCGCCTGGCTTCCCAGGGATGCCCTGGACTTTGGTCTCCGTCAGGCTCATGGGCACCTGTTTGGGTTGGAGCACCCTGGTCCTCTATCAGGGCCCCTTCTGTGCTCTTTGGGCCTCGTTGAAGCGGGTGGGCATCGCTGCTATCTCAGCTGCCCCTTGGATCTGGCCTGATGGGGTCGTCATCAGTCCCTCCGATCTACTGCCCCGTCACTAACTAGGAGCTCCTGTTTCGTGCTGTGGAGCGCTAGCAGTATGCTGGAGTTGCGACCGTCTCGATCAGCGCGAGCTGAACAATGGTTTGGTCCTGAGCCCCCTGAAGGCCCCGCTCGGCAGCAAAAGTATGCTCGCGGCCCAGCGGATAGGCCACCTGCGTAGCACCACTGTGGGGGCCCAGTGGCCTCAGGAGCGCCAGTGGACCGAAGGCTACGACGCCGCGCCCGCGTGCCTGCTGTGCCCCTCCGCTGGGGGTGCGCTTCTGCACAGGCGCCGTTCGCGCGCGCGCCTGGGCGGCCTCGAAGGGGCCCCCGCCTTCAGAGCCAACGCGGCTCAGGCAGCTACGCAGTCGTCGCTTGCCTTCATTTTGACTGAGCGCTGTTTAGTGCCGTTTCCTGTGCTCGAGAGGCCGCCGCTTGGGCGGCCCGTTGGGGGGTTGGAGTTGAGTCGGGCCTGTCCCCCGACAGGGGGAGTTTCTACGAAAAAATAGCGCGTGCCTTAAACATAGTCAAAGAAAACTTCCCAAAATAGTCTGGGGATTAGTTTTTTTGTTTTTCGACTTTTGGGGGGCATTGTTGGGGCATGTTTTATTGTTCGTCGGACATCCCCTGTAGGGCGACGCGCCCGACATGAGGTTGGAGGCCCCGGCTGCTTCACTGGCGACGTGTATCCCGATGGATCGGTTTTCGTAGCAGAGCATCCGAGTCTAGCGAGTGCTGGTTGGGGGTGCGTGGGGCTTCATCCCGATCAGAATCAGGTGACCGCCTTCTGTTCTGGGCCCGTGCTTGATCCGCTGCAGTGCACCTTCGCAGCGGAGCTCATTGCAGTCATTCACGTTTTGCGGTTGGCGACACCATCAGTCCGCATCGTCGCTGCTTCCGCCCTTGTGGTGGATGGTTTTCATGAGCGTGGACGTGTGGCCACCACTGGTTGTGTTGCCGCGCGCGCCCATCTCTGGAGGGAGTTCTGGCGGCTGGTGGATGACTAGGGGGATAGATTCGAGATTTGTTAGGTCACAGGCCGCGCGACCCTGGTGCATGTCCACCTTGGACGCACCACGGCCCGACATAGGCATGGCAACGCGAAGGCGGACCTTGCCGCCAAGAGTGCTGCGGCGTATATTCGTGCTGATCGTGGTGCGCGTGAACAGTTGCAGGCGCGAGCCAAAGTTGTCAAAGCGTGGGGCACTTGGATCGGGCGCCTCAGTGACGGCTTAGAGGATTGTGGTCATCCCAAGCGTCACAATCGAGGCAAACCGCCTGTGCCACAACTTATCCTTGTACAGGACCCCCCTTCCCAGCGACATGGTTAGTCGTGCGTTAGCTGCTCAAGAGAAGCTGGGAGAGGGGTCCAGAGTGCATGCTCTTGCCAAGATCCAGCTGCAAGATGGTCCGCGCGTGGTTGGATGTCTGCGCTGTGTTAGTTTTGTTGCCGCTCGTGTCACGAGCTTTGCTGCTCTTTGTCCTCCCCAGGTGACGGAGTGGGGGCGGAAGGTTCTCACCAGGCTGGCTGACAAGCGAGAATGTCGTTTCGATGGTAAAGTCTATCGTTTTTTTTCTCTGGACCGTCTGTTCCTTTAGGCCGCAGCGCGTTCCCCTGCCGCTTTATGCGGAAGGTGCCCGTCGTGGCTGTAGCAGCGGCCGCCGCGGGAGCTATACAGACCGAAGGGGTTCGGGGGAGGCATGCGGTCTTTATCCGCACACGCGTAGCCTAGGGCGGTTGTAAGGTGCGCCCTAGACCACGTGTGGTCTCAGCAGGCTGACAAGCGACAGACCCTGCTGCTCGCCAGGTTGTGCGCAGGAGGAGGAGGAGGAGGAGGAGGAGGAGGAGGAGGGCGATGAGGAGGAGGAGGAGGAGGAGGAGGAGGGCGAGGAGGGCGAGGAGGAGGAGGAGGAGGAGGAGGAGGAGGAGGAGGAGGAAGGGGCACGGGTCCGTCGTGGCGCGCACGGATTCCCTTGGCAGCTTGCAACATGCATCTTGGAGGAGGGCCGAAAAGCCCACCATGCCCATCCAGTCTGGCGCCAACGCTTCCCTCCCCCCCAAGCCGGCCACCCCCCGCTTGTCGCTACCCTTCGTGCACGTCGCTGCGAGGCGGCCCTCTCACCTACAGCCAGAGGTGCCACAGATGCGCCTCGAAGAGGGAGGCGCTCCGACCACACGGGGGGGGCGTCGCCGTGCCCCCCGCCGCTCTTCGCACTCCCTCAGAGGAGGGAGTGGTACCAATGCTGCTACCCCTCCTCCTCCTCCTTCTCCTCCTCCTCCCCTCCCCCTCCTCCTCCTCCTCCTCCTCACCCCCCTCCTCCTCCTCCTCCTCGTCTTCCGTTCTCTTCCGTTCTCCGTTCTCGTCCTCTTCCTCCTCCTCCTCCTCATCCTCCTCCTCCTCCTCCTCAACATCACCATCACCATCACCATCACCATCATCATCATCATCATCATCATCATCATCATCATCATCATCAGCAGCAGCAGCAGCAGCAGCAGCAGCAGTATCAGCATCAGCATCAGCATCATCATCAGCATCATCATCATCCTCTTCCTCCTCCTCCTCCTCTTCCTTCCCTTCCTCCTCCTCTTCATCCCCCTCTTCCTCCTCCTGTTCATCCTCCTCCTCTGTTCTCCTCCTCCTCCTCCGATGCTGCTACAGTGGGGACCCATGCCAAGAAACACCATGCTTGCCTCCAGGGTGCCCTGGGTTTCCCTGGGTTTCCATGGCTCGCTGTGGAAAGCGCGACGTTCCCGCACCAAAGATCAGTGGACGTCCTGGGGTCTCGGGGTTGGGTTTCCTGTGGAGGGTTCTTCGTGGTCGAGCTCTTCTAGTAGGAGGAGGAGGAGGAGGAGGAGGAGGAGGAGGAGGAGGAGGAGGAGGAGGAGGGTTGGGTTTCTTGTGGAAGGTTCCTGATGGTGGTCGGGCTGCTGCTGCACCCTCCCCTCGGCGCCACGGCGGGCCTCGCCTCGAAGCCCTGGCCGGAGCGCGCCTGGAGAGAGTCCCGGGCAAGCAGCGGCATCGGTGTGTGCTCCCGCCTCCATCAGGGGGTGCTCCTCCTCCTCCTCCTCCTCCTCCTCCGCCTCCTACTCCTCCTCCTCCTTGCCGCCTCCTCCTCCCCATTTGGTATTTTGTTTCTTTTTTTTTTGTTTCTTTTTTTCTCGTGTTTCTTCTCTCTTTGTGCCTTCCCCCTTTTTATTTGCTTCCCCTTTTTCCCTCCTCTCCTCATCCTCTCCTACTCCTCCTCCTCTCCTCCTCCTCCTCCTCCTCCTCCTCGTCATCCTCTCCCCCTCTCCGCTCCATTCAAGGGGGGGGAGATGGTACCGATGCCACGTTTTGAAAACGGAAAAATGACACAACCGTAAAAACTCGGAGGTCCGCGCGGATTTTCTCGGATCGGCGCTGGACCGGCCCAGGAGGCGCCGACGGACTCCGAGTTGTTTATGTTTATGTCACTTGTTGTTCCCCTAACCATTGCCCATCCCATCGTTCTCGGGCGGATGGCAATGGCGGGTGGGGGGGGTGGCTCGGGAGAACGTAAGGCTCGAGTAAGTGGAACGGGTGCCGACGTTTTTTGGCGTGAAGCCGTCCTGGGATTTGACGGTCCGGTTTTCGGTGGATGCTTGCAGCGGGGAGTTCGCGCCCAAAGTTTCAGATCGGGTCTCGTCATTTTCATGAGGGGCCCCGTCAGGGCAACGAGTCCCCTGTACCCTATAGGGGGGGCCACTTGCGCAACCATCGCCCTACTCCACGATTGCTGAGGGGCGAGGGTGGGGTTCACTTTCGCTCGGGAGCTCCTGATTATGTGAACCCCACCCTCCCCCTCAGAAATCGTGAGGGGTAGGGGTAGGGTTCGCAAGTGGCCCCCTACCCTAGTCTTACGTCTCCCCGATTGACCTATAGATGGGAGGTGAAGAACACGGCCCTAAAGGGACCATACAGGGCCCCTTGAGGAACCCTATCGGCTCCAATAGGGGCCCCAGAGGCCCCTCCGGGCCCCTTTTCGGGTCGCGCCCGCTCGTCGCCACGGCCGGACTCGCTTGGGGATCCCGGTCAGCACGCAACCCAGGAGAGGTCCGGGGAGTGGTGGTCGTTGTCGTCTTCGTCCTCGTCCTTCTCCTTCTCGTCCTCCTCCTCCTCATCCTCCTCCTCCTCCTCCTCCTCCTCCTCCTCCCCCATCCTCCTCCTCCCCCTCAGTACCCATTTGTGCCTCCGCTCCTGCCGTCCTTTTGTGCCCCCCCCCCTCCCTGGCGCCCCGCCCGGGTGAGGCCACCGCGCGCCATCTCCCCCTTTTCCGCGTGCTGCCTCCGCTCCTGCCTCCCGCCTCCCTCCTCTTCCCTCCTCTTCCCTCCTTCCCTCCTGCCTCCTGCCTCCTGCCTTACTCCTCTCCCCTCCTTCCCGCCTTCCCTCCTTCCCTCCTGCCTTACTCCTCTTGCCTCCTGCCTCCTGCCTCCCTCCTTCCCTCCTTCCCTCCTTCAGGAGGAGAAAAAACACACAGAGACACAATTAATCGTCGATTCCCCAGAAAATATGCGAAAATATGGGGAATCCTTTTATTTGTGTGTGTTTATTTGTGTGTCCCAGGGCCCCTTCCCTCCTGCCTTACTCCTCTTCCCTTCTGCCTCCCGCCTCCCTCCTCTTCCCTCCCCTCCCCCACGCCGACTGGCAGCGCCTGCAGGGCCCCACGGAGCTCTCTCCGTCCCTCCTCGTCCCTCCTGCCTGAAGTCGGGCCTGTCCCTCTACAGGGGGAATATTCAAAAATAGTTAAAAATAGTTTGGGGACTACTTTTTGAATATTTTTGGGCATCTTTTGAGCATTTATCGGGTATTTTTTACTTGTCGTCCTAAATCCCCATACAGGGGGACAGGCCCGACCTAACTCTTGCCTTCCCCCTCGCTCCCCCTCCCAGGGGCAGTTCGGATGCTGTGCCGTGCCTCCGAAGAAGGCGCGGCCGAATTTAATTGGAGCAATCAGTAGGGTTGCGGGACTCGCTTGCCACGAGCGCAGCAGAGGCCCCGTCTGTGCAGCATCGACCAGAAGGAGCCGGCTACCTGGCCCTGGTCGGGAAAGCCGTGGCCACTGCAGTCGACCCGCACAGTAAGGATCGGCATCCCTCCCAAGGGTGCCCCCTTGCATCCTTGCCTCCTGGGTCCATCCTTGGACACTTTCGTTGGCCGCGCCCCGCTCGAAACGCTTCGAAATGGGCGTCCAAGGTCCTTGCATCCTTATCGCGCATCCTTACTGTCGGGGTTGACTGTATGACGTGAGTCTGACCCTGATTTGGGCGGTTTTGCCGCACTGCCGCTTCCACTGTCTGTGCTACTGGTCCTGCCACCGCTGATGCCACCGCCACTGTCTCCACTGCCGCTGCTCTCGCTGATCCTGCTGTTGCTGCAGCTGCCGCCGCTGCCAGCCCGGGCTTCCCTTTCCAAGGGAGGGGGGGCTTCCGAAGCTACTCTCCCCCTCCCTTCCTTTTTGATCGGATTCTGTGTCTGCGGGGTCTCTGGCTAAGGGGGAGGGGCTTGGAAGCCATCCCCCCGCCCTCCTTTTCAGAGATCGGGGTAAGCCGGGGCCCCCGAAGGGGGTCTTCCGAAACTACCCCCCCTTCCCCTCCTTCTGTTGGCTTTTCCAGCCGGAGGGCCCTGGCTGAAGGGGGGACTCGAAGATATCCGTAAGGGCTTCGCCCCATGCCGCCGGCCCCCTGTCTCGGATAATGGGAGATGCAAAAGCTAAATCATCAGGTCTGGGTGCCGCCGTGAAGCAGTGTCGGGACTTGTTTGTTTTTCGACCCTGACCCTACGGATCTGCGTGAGGGGTGCCGCCGGATTTCAGAAATATGGCAAATCCCGTGTGTTTTTGGACCCTGACCCTACGGATCTGCGTGAGTGGTGCCGCCGAATTTCAGAAGTGTAGCAAATCCTTTATGTTTTTGGACCCTGACCCTGCCGATCTGCGTGAGGGGTGCCGCCGAATTTCAGAAATGTGGCAAATCCCTTATGTTTTTGCACCCTGACCCCGCCGATCTGCGTGAGGGGTGCCAGCAAATTTCAGAAATGTGGCGAATCCCTTGTGTTTTTGCACCCTGAAGCTGCAAAGAAACAGAACTGTAACAGTGGAAACTGGAAGCTGCAACTGGTACAGGAAATTGCGAACCTTCGCCCTACAGCCTGGTGGCCCCACAAGGGGGCCGGCGGAGTTTTCTTCTTTGATTTTCGACGCCCCGGTGGTTTGCGGCGTGCTTGTGGTTTTCGATGTCTCTTTGGTTTTCGGCGCCTCTTTGGTTTTCGGCGTTTTGGGCCTTTGGCGCTTCCTTGGTGTTCGGCGCACCTTTGGTTTTCGGCGCTCCTTTGGTTTTCGGCGCCCATGTGGTTGTCGGCGCTCCTTCCGTTTTCAACTCCGTTTTCGGTTTTCTGCACACCATTTTTGGTTTTCGGCTCATCGTTGCTTTTCGGGATCTCTTGGGTTCCGGCGCTCCATTGGTTTTCGGCGGCCTCTTGGTTTTCGGCGCCCTTTTGGGTTTCCGCGCCCGTTTAGTTTTCGGCGCCTTTTTGGTTTTCGGCGCTCTTTGGTTTTCGGCGCCACTTTGGTGTTGGGCGCCTTTCGGCTATCTGCGCGCCTTTTGTTTTCGGCGCCCTTTGCTTTTCGACGCCCTTCTGGTTATCGGCGCGTCTTTGGTTTTTCCGCGCCATTTTGGCTTTCGGCGCTCCTTTGGTTTTCGGCGCTCCTTTGGTTTTCGGCGCCTTTTTGGTTTTCGGCGCCCCTTGAGTTTTCGGTGTTACTGCAGTTTTTAGCACCCCCTTGGTTTTCGGCGCACTTTTAGTATTCGGCGCCATGTCCGTCTTCGGAGCTCTTATTGTTTTCGGCGCCCCTTTCGTTTTCGGCGCGCTTTTGCTGATCGGCACCACTTCGGTTTTTCGGCGCCCTTCTGGTTTTCGGCGCCCCTCGGGTTTTCGGCGATTCTTTTGGTTTTCGGCGCCCTTTGGGTGTTCGGCACTATTTTGGTGTTCGGCGCCCACTTGGTTTTCACTCCTCCATTGGTTTTTGGTGTTTTTGTGGTTTTCGGTGTCCTCTTGGTCTCTGGCACATCTTTCGTTTCCGAGCATTTGTTTGCGTTCGGCGCTTTGTTGGTTTTCGTCCTCCGTTTGTTTTTCTGCGCCCCCCCTTGGTTTTCGGCGCTCCTTTGGTTTTCGGCGCCCTTTCGGTTTTCGGCGCTCCTTTGGTTCTCGGCGCCCTTGTGGTTTTCGGCGCCCCTTTGGTTTTGGGGGCTCCTTTGGTTTTTCGGCGCAGTTTTGGTCTTCGGTGCTCTTTTGGTTTTCGGCAGTTTTCTGGTTTTCGATAGTGTTTTGGTTTTCGATGCCCTTTTGGTGTTTGCCGACCTTTCCTTTTGGTTGTCGGCTCTCTATTGGTTTTCGGCGCCCCTTTGGTTTCTGGCGTCCTTTTCAAGTTCGGCGACCCTTTTTGGTTTTTGGCGCCCTTTTGGGTTTCGGTGCTTTTTGGTTTTCGGCGCTGTTCGGCGCTGCTCTGGTTTTCGACGCTCTTTTGATTTTCGGCGTCTTTTTGGTTTTCGGCGCCCCACTGGTTTTCGGCGCTTTTGTTTGTTTGTTTTCGGCTCGTTAGGTGTTCGTTGCCTTCTGGTCTTCGGCGCTCTTTGCTTGTCGGCGCTCTTTTGGTTTTCGTCGCCCTTCTGGTTTTCGGCGCCCCTTGGGTGTTCGGCACTATTTTGGTGTTCGGCGCCCACTTGGTTTTCAGTGCTCCATTGGTTTGTGGTGCCTTTGTGGTTTTCGGTGTCCTCTTGGTGTCTGTCACATCTTTCGTTTTCGAGCATTTGTTTGCGTTCGGCGCTTTGTTGGTTTTCATCCTCCGTTTGGTTTTCTGCGCCCCCCCTTGGTTTTCGGCGCACCTTTGGTTTTCGGCGCCCTGCCGGTTTTCGGCGCTCCTTTGGCTCTCGGCGCCCTTGTGGTTTTCGGCGCCCCTTTGGTTTTGGGCGCTCCTTTGGTTTTTCGGCGCAGTAACGTTCGTTAGGTGTTCGTTGCCTTCTGGTCTTCGGCGCTCTTTGATTGTCGGCGATCTTTTGGTTTTCTGCGCTTCTTTGGTTTCCGGCCCCTTTTTGGTTGTCGGCGCGTTTTTGGTGTTTTTTTTTCGTTCTCATCTCATTTTTGGTGTTCGGCGCGCCTTTTGGTTTTCGGCGCCGTTTTGGTTTTCAGTGCCCATTCGGTTTTCGTCGTTTCTTTGGTTGTCGGCGACACCTGGTTTTCGCATCCCTTCGGTTTTCGGCGGCTCTTTGGCTTTCGGCGCTCTGTTGGTTGGGGCGCTCTTTTGGTCTCCGGCGCTCCTTCCGTTAGCCAAGAGAGGGGGGGGGGCTTCCAAGCCCCCCCCCCCTCTAGCCCTTGATAGGGGGCCACATGCGAACCCTACCCCTACCCCCCCACGATTTCTGAGGGGGAGGGTGGGGTTCACTTCGCTCGAGAGCTCCCGAACGAAGCGAACCCCACCCTCCCCTCGAAATCGTTCGGGCGGTTCGGGGGTAGGGTTCGCATGGTGGCCCCCCACTTGAGCCGAAGAGGGAGGGGGCTTCGGCAGATGGAGGTTTCAAAGCGGCGGGGGTGGGGTAGCTTTGTATTGTCTTTCTTTGTTTGTTTTTTTTGAGACGGGGAGGGGGGGGGGCTTCCGAGGGGCGGGAAAGAAGGGGGTGCTGGGCGTCCGGCAGGGGGAGGTTCAGGTGGAGGGGGGGGGGTAGCCAAGCTACCCCCCCCCTCTGGACAGGGAGGGGGGGGGGTCGCTTCCAGAGCGCGAAAAGGAAGGCGGGGGGTAGCTTCCGAGGGGCGGAAGGCAAGGAGGGCGGGGTGGCTTCCGGCAGGGCAGGGCCAAAGGGGCCCCACCCCTTTGGGCGTGGCGCCACGGGCGCGCTCTCTCGCCGGCACTTGCCACGCCGCACCGCCGCACCGCCGATGCCATCTGTCCTGAGCCCCGAGGAGGAGGAGGAGGAGGAGGAGGAGGAGGAAGACGAGGAGGAGGAGGAGGAGGAGGAGGAGGAGGAGGAGGAGGATGAGGACCAGTCGCCATTGATGTCTGCTGATCTGGGGCTTTCCATATATTTCTAGGTTTGTGTGCAGGTTTTCTGTCATTGCCTATAAGAATTGCGATCGTGGCTGCCCAACTTACGATTCATTGCTGCATCTCTGGCCTGACTGTCCAGGAATACCCTTCTACTGGAGCTGCGGTCTTGGCGGCGCGAGGTTGGCTCCCACGTCCTCTATTCGGGCTGTCTGTGCAGGTGAACAGGGCAGCTGGCTACTCTAAGCATTCACAGTTCACTCGATTATTTTTACATTCTGCGGCAGGCGCCGCGAGCGCTCGAAACTCAAGTCAGAATCAATATTTTGTTCCGTCGGTTTCCGTGGTCATTAGCATACTTGATGAGTTGGCGAAGGAGGAATTTGCATCGCATGCAGTTCGTTCGTTTCCTAATGATGCCTGTGCTGCCAATTCACATAGTAATTCGGTGCACTCCAAATTTGATGCCGCTCATTTGATTCAGTATTCTGCATTGGGTATCACTGCCCCTCGTTTCCAAGGTAGTCCGCGTGGCCGTGCTGCTGTTTTGTGCTTGCCCGATACGGGTGCGCAGAGGCTCATCGAGGACCAGAACTCGACGATTGCGTTATTACTGGGGCAGCTGGAGCGCTTACAATGGCAAATCCCTCGACAAACCAGTGTGGATGACAGGCTAGGAGATTCTCAGCTCATACAGGAGGCGACGGCCAATATCGGAAGACTGGAAGCTCTCATTCACGAGCATTCCGCCGGAATGGACGCCCGAATCCGAGGGTTGGCACGGTCTTTGGGGAAGTGCGTCAAT
>CAUYUJ010019045.1:133358-165858 GCA_963575745.1 Prorocentrum cordatum
CAGGGCCAACTCGGGTTCCTTTTTCGGGAGTCCGAACCCGACTTACCCCGGGCCCGAGTCACCCCGGATAACTCGGGCGTCCCGAGCCCCACATCAGGGGTGACTCGGGTCAGTGCTAACTCGGGTTCCTTTTTCGGGAATCCGAGCCCGACTTACCCGGGCCCGGGATAATTCGGGCGTCCAGAGCCCACATCATCAGGGGTAACTCGGGTCAGGGACTAACTCGGGTTCCTTTTTCGGGAATCCGAGCCCGACTTACCCCGGGCCCGAGTTACCCAGGATAATTCGGGCGTCCAGAGCCCCACATCATCAGGGGTAACTCGGGTCAGGGCTAACTCGGGTTCGTTTTTCGGGAATCCGAGCCCGACTTACCCCGGGCCCGAGTTACCCAGGATAATTCGGGCGTCCAGAGCCCCACATCATCAGGGGTAACTCGGGTCAGGGCTAACTCGGGTTCCTTTTTCGGGAATCCGAGCCCGACTTACCCCGGGCCCGAGTTACCCAGGATAATTCGGGCGTCCAGAGCCCCACATCATCAGGGGTAACTCGGGTCAGGGCTAACTCGGGTTCGTTTTTCGGGAATCCGAACCCGACTTACCCCGGGCCCGAGTTACCCCGGATAATTCGGGCGTCCAGAGCCCCACATCATCAGGGGTAACTCGGGTCAGGGCTAACTCGGGTTCCTTTTTCGGGAATCCAACCCGACTTACCCCGGCCCGAGTTACCCAGGATAATTCGGGCGTCCAGAGCCCCACATCATCAGGGGTAACTCGGGTCAGGGCTAACTCGGGTTCGTTTTTCCCCGAGTTACCCAGGATAATTCGGGCGTCCAGAGCCCCACATCATCAGGGGTAACTCGGGTCAGGGCTAACTCGGGTTCGTTTTTCGGGAATCCGAACCCGACTTACCCCGGACCCGAGTTACCCCGGATAATTCGGGCGTCCAGAGCCCCACATCATCAGGGGTAACTCGGGTCAGGGCTAACTCGGGTTCTTTTTTCGGGAATCCAAGCCCGAGTTACCCCGGACCCGAGTTACCCCGGATAACTCGGGCGCCCAAGTGGGGGGAGGGGGGAGGGCTTCCTAGAAGCACCCCTGCTTCTCAGAAGGCGCGGGGCCTCATCCACAGATGTGAGGCCACCGCCTTCCAAGGAGCAGCCTCCTTTTAAGAGTCAAGGGAGGGAAAACCACCCGGACCGGACAACTGGCGTTTATTAAATGGCCCTGGGCGTTCATTAAACAGCCTTGCCCTGTTTGATTCTTTCTTTGGGTGCGTTTACTAAACGGCTTCGCGTGTCGGGGTGTTTCTTTCGGGGTGGATTTTCTGCCCTGTGAAGAAGCCCTCCCCCCCTTCCCCCACCCCCCCTTGGTGCGCGCCGCCAAGTGATGCGAGGAGTTCAGGGCGGGTGCTCACGGCCGCCACTGCCCGCGTCGCGTGCAGCGGTCGGCCGGTCACGCGCCCAAAGCTCACGCCTTGCCAGTTCGCCGAGCTCTGTCGCCGCCGCGGCCGCTCCGCGCGCGCGCTGCGCCTGGGCACCCAGACCTAAGTCGTGCGTGTCCCTCTACAGGGGTCAAAAATAGTCAAACATCGCCTGGGGACGATTTGTCTATATGTTTACATATATTTATATATATACACACTAGAGAACAGCACTCTGGACAGCGCGCTGGCCACCATAGGATGCAGGCAGACTAGAGACAAACAGGAGATTCTCCCTGCCTTCGCTGGGCGTGGCTCGAATAACGACGCTCGGGATCTTCGGCAGGGGAGGGTCCGTCCGCCTGCTAAGTTTAAACCTCACGCCAGATACCTCGGAGCCCACTTGCACATAAATGGCAAGTTTGGGGAAGAGTTTTAAAACATTGCGAAAGGCAGTGGAACAGGCATTTTTTGCTCTCGGTAAGTTTTGGAGCTTAAAGCGTACGCCCTGGAAGGTCCGACGAGGCCTGCTCATATGCTGCGTACAAAACGCAGCTCCTTCGGGCAATGAAGCCTTCTGCCTCACGGAGGCCAACTGGCAGGAGCTAGACAAGCTCGTGGCCAGATTCGCGCGCAGAACGATGCGAGGAGTTGCCCACTCAATCGTGACAACGGCGGATGGCGAGCAAAACACAAACATATGTCGACGGCAGAGGTACTAAGATACTGGAGGATGACTGGTACCAAGCTCGAGGCACGGGTTCGACGACTGAAGCCACTTCAGAGAATAGCGAATAGACCCCATCATCACGATCGCGAACTCACGGCGATGTTCGGGAAATATCCGTTCGAAACGTACTCGGCGATTGATGGGGACGACTTGAAGCTGGGGGATCAGGTTAACCCATGGGCTCGGAGGGTAAAGGAGGACATCCTGTTGGGACTGAAGGCCATGGGGGACGACGCGATGTGGTTGGAAGGAGGAGTTGGGGGAGGGCTACTTGAGGCATTTTCAGAGATGCGACGCTGGCGGAGACTTTCGGGGCATTCGATTTTTGAGACTTCGTGAAGGAGCGCATGAGTGTGCGATTCCTCCTCCTGGCTGGTCTTTGTCCCAGGTTCCCGTCATCGAAACAACTGCTGAGCCCGGACAGAAAGCTGAACCGACGTGGGTGCGTGGTTGCAAAAATGAGGACGAACATATTTGCATAGAGACGTTCGCTTCATTCAAGTCGGTCGGCCAGTATAGATTGCAAAAACACGGGCTTCGGGATCCCTGGAAATGCAGCGTGACCACAAATACTTGTCCCTGGTGCCTGGCGGTCTACGGCTCGGTGGTGGCGGCGCAGAAGCACGTGGCCTTGAGTGTAGCGAGGGGGGGGAGCTTGCAAATGCAGATCTCCATGCCGTGAAGGGAGATCTCATCCTGACCGTCGAACTTGCCACATCTGCAGCCATGAACGTTCGAGATTTGAGGAGCTCCAGCAACACTTGCAGGGGCACGCGCCCCCACTAGACCTATTGCGACGCGGCGAGCAGCATGGAGCTGGAGCCCGCCAGGTTCGCGCTGAAGAACAAGCAGGCCACGCCAGACGGGGGGGACCACAGGCGCAACAAGCAGCAGCGCACCGTCGAGGCCCTGCTCCACGGGGAAAGACATGGACGACAACTTCTTCAGTCGCCTCGTCACCGTCCTCGCCTGGCTGGCGTTGACAAGCACAGCAGAACTAAGAGACATCGCAGGCATTGTGTTCGCATGCCTGCTCGTGCCCGTCGAAGGCCAGGTGGCGCTGGCCACGATGGCCGCAGGCCAAACATACCACGAGACGGTCTGGGCACCCAAGGCCAAGAACGACGAGAAGGGCCTGGATGAGCTGGGCCCACCGTGCGCGCACATATTCACACCGATGGTGCTGGGCAGCAACCAGGAGGCATGCGAGCAGAAGTCGAAAGAAGTGATCTCGTCGTTTTCGATGGCACATATCAGGGATAAGGGCGCGGCGAAGGTGCAGGACACAGTCATGCGCTGCAAAGGCAGACCCACGAAGCCCAAGGAAAACAATCCTGGCATGATGGAGTTGCCCCCCGGCCTCAACAGCAAGCGCGCGGAGGTGCCGGGCGCGGTGGTGGTGGAGCCTCGCCGCGGGAGCGGAATCATCAAGAGGGGGCCGGCACCCGGCGGTTTTCTCGAGCGGGCGGCGCAGCAATTGCTGGAAGATCTCGAAGGCACGAAGGGCGGCAAGAAGAAGTGAAGACGACGCCGAGCCAGCATAATATCATATCGTGGGCCGATATTCGGAGAGATTGCAAGACCTCGTGCGCAGACGACCTGGTACGTCTAGAGACAGCTCTTCGACAGGCGACGGCATCGATGACGGTCGGCCCAGCCAGGCGCCGAACAAACAATTATATGTTTTAGACACTCAACGTCGACGTGACCCCAAACCCCACATGCTACTGGTTTCGGAGAGAGCGCGCGTAAGTATCGAATTCAAGTCTGAGCGGCTTGGAGCTATCCGAGTTGTCACACCTCCCGATCGGCCGGCCATGCGGCCAAAGTCTTGGACATGGTTGCCATGCGCCTATGGGGGAAGGTCTATGCGCGACGATTGTTTTTTTTGACTTGGAAGTTACTCGAGACACCAGACCCCCCCCCCCTTCCCATCGGCTTGCAAGGCGGTCAAAGTCTTGGCCTTGGTTGCCATGCACTTTTTTTTTGGGGGGGGGTCCACGCACGTCGATGACGCTGAGTATGATATTGCCTTCCCTCATCGGCCCGCACCGCGATTAAAGTCCCGGCCTTGGTTGCCATGCGCCTTCGGGGGAGGGCCGCGCACGAGGATTGCGCTGAGTACTTCGATCGGGCAGTGAACGAAGGTTGCGGCGACCCCCTCAGCTACTCGGCCGTCGTGTACGAGCTACGCAGAGTACGTTGAGCGACCCCGCAGACACAGGTGCACGCTGCGCACCTCCTCTCTCTCCCCCTCTTCCTCGGAAAAAAACCTGCCTGCCGAAATCGCCGCCCCCCGGGTGTCTCCCAATATCCTAATATGTGGTGTTTGTTATTACTCAGACGCCGCCGACTCCAGGGATAAAGAACACACTTACTCATACACAGACTTACTCATCTCATACTCATACCTTCTCATGGTTTCACTTACCCAACACACGACATGCAGGCCTACTCATACTCAGACTTACTCGTGCTGGGACTCCTACGTACCCAGAGTTTTTCATACCCAGACTCGTTCCCAGACCTGCTCATACACAGACTTACCCATACTCAGACCTACGCGTGCTAAGACCTACTCATAAACTGAGTTACTCAACGCACGGACTGATACCTATTCATATTCAGACCGAGGCATATTCAGACTCGCAAAGGAAGCCGCCAGGTGTGTTCTCACTGGCCCGTTCGCGGCCAGCATTGGGGATGTCTCAACCGGTCTTTTTGTTCTCATGCCCAACATTTTTTGCCTGCGGATCAGAGTTTGAGGATGTTTCAGGCGGGGCGCTGGTTCCAGCACCCCCAAGGGGAGCTGCCAGGGGTGTTTTCACGGGCCCGTTCGCGGCCAGCTTGTGGGGATGTATCAGGCGGTTTGTTCGTTGTCATGCCCAACATCCTTGGCTTTCAGAGCAGACTTTGAGGATGTCTCAGGCGGGGCGTTGGTTTCAGCACCCCCAAGGAGAGCTACCGAGGGTGTTTTCACAGGCCCGTTCGCGGCCAGTTCGCGGGGATGTCTCAGGCGGTTTGCTTGTTGTCATGCCCAACATTTTTGATTGGCAGAGCAGATTCGGAACACGTCTCAGGCGGGGCGTTGGTTTCATAAGTACTCGCCGCTCACGTGGATGCGCTCGCGGAGCAAACAAATATTCACTGCGTGGAGTTCCCCATATGTGCCTATCACTTTTAATGTCATGCCATAGCGAGCGTCTGTGCATGAGCGCTTGACTATAATAGTGCGTCCACGTGGGCGACAGGGCCGACGAAGACGGGCGACACCGAATGCGAATGAGTGAGTATGAGTCAGAGTGAGCTTTGAGTATGATCGATTGATTATGAGCCTCCCATTCGTTCCCCCCCCCGTGGGCTGCCAGGCCGTGCCCTCCTCAGCCTGTGGTAATGTGCGTATGTTTTACGATACTTGGCAGTGGTATTTGTAAAACGAGCGTTTAGCCACACACGGCCATATGTGCGCATCATGTTGCAGGATCGTGCCACGGCGAGCACTTGTCCATGATAGTTGTTTGCTCCACGAACGCGTCCATGTGAGCGGCGAGCACTGCTGAAACCAGCGCCCCGCTTGAGACATTTTCAGAATCTGTTCTGACAGCCAAGGGCGTTGGAAACGCAAACAAGCAAGCCGCCAGAGACATCCCCACAAACTGGCCGCGAACGGGCCCGTGGAAACACCCCTGGCGGCTCCCCCTAGGGGTGCTGAAACCAGCGCCCCGCCTGAGACATCTTCAGAATGTGTTCTGAAAGCCAAAGCTGTTGGGCATGAGCACGGGCAAACCGCTTGAGACATCCCCGCACACTGGCCGCGAACGGGCCCGTGAAAACACCCGTGGCGGCTCCCCTTGGGGGTGCTGAAACCAACGCCCCGCCTGAGATATCTTCAATTTTTTCTCTGGCAGCCAAGGATGTTGGGTATGAAAACGAGCAAACCGCTTGAGGCATCCCAACAGGCTGGCCGCGAACGGGCCCGTGAAACCACCCATGGCGGCTCCCTTCAGGGGTGTTGAAACCAGTGCCCCGCCTGAGACATCTTCAAAATCTGACCTGAAGGCCAAGGATGTTGGGCATGCGAACGAGCAAACTGCTTGAGACATCGCCACTGGCTGGCTGCGAACGGGCGCGTGAAAACACCCCTGGCGGCTCCCCTTAGGGGTGCTGAAACCAGCCCCCCGCCTGAGACGTCCTCAAACTCTGCTGTGAAAGCCAAAGATGTTGGGCATGAACACGAGCAGACCGCTTGAGACATCCCCACGGCCCAGGAGAATCGATTGCTGGTGGGAGAAGAGTTCGGATGTCGCCACCCATGTAAGATGACCACCTTGTGCGGCCACGGCCACCACGACCACCGCGCCGCGGCAGCGCACAGAAGCGGCCCAGGACGCGGGGAGCATCCCGGGAGACCACCCCAGAACGGCAAAGAGTTTCAGTCTTCGAACCTCGTTCATCAAGCCTCGACTGACGGCGCCGCCGCCGCCGCCACCGACGACGACGACGACAATGACGACGACGGCGACGACGAGAAGACGACGACGACGCCGACGACGACGACGCCGACGCCGACGCCGACGCCGACGCCGACGACGACGACGACGACGACGACGACGACGACAACGACGAGCGCGCCCCAGGAGCGCGCAGAGGCGGCCCCGGCGCACGGCCGCCGCTGGCGTTAGCCGCCCGGCGCCCGAGGTGCCCGGGCTGTCCCGGCCGTACGGGTCGTCGGTGGACGCCGCGGAGTTCCTCGGCGGTGGCGCGGGCCTGGACAGGGCCGCGGGCGGCAGGGGCGGAAGTCCGATCAGGGGCAACGACAGTCAGACAGTCAGAAGAGGGGAGGGGGGGAAGCTGCAGGTTCGAGGAGGAAGTTTGGCGGTTGGAGGAGGGCGGAGGTGGAGGAGGAGGAGGAGGAGGAGGAGGAGGAGGAGCGGAAGGGGGAGGGCGAGTTGAGAGAACGATCGTCGTCCTTCAAGGGGCCCCCTCGTCGACGCGACTGGACGCAGCTCGGAAGACCCTTGCGTTTGGCACAAGTCGCCCATTCATCGCCGATCGGCGCCTGGGTGCCCCCTTTCCCGCCTCCCACCCAGGAGCGTGCGGGTCCGCTAATCCTTTCCCATGGCCTATCGCCGATCCATCGGCGACGGACCGCCGGTTCATAGCTTTCAGTCGCTTCGAGGACAGCACGGTATGAACAGAAACTCTTGGAGGTCTGGGCGCATTCCTTGGGCAGGCGCTGGATCCTTTTTTCCCCTGGCGCGCAAAGCGCGCCAGGTGCGCCGCCAGGGCGGTCAGCGCCGACCGCATGCGGACCACCAAGAGTTTTGTTGGTGACATGTGGTTCAACGATGCTGCTGGATGAGAGTTTCGTTTTGGAGTGCGCTTCAATCGTAGGCACAGGCAGTGGGAAGTGAACGCGGGTGGAGAGAGGAATGCAAAGCGCTCCGGGGGTCGCGAGTAGGGGACGGGAGGAGGAAGGAGTGGAATACGAGGTGGCCCGCCCCCCTGGTCCGCGCACATGCTTCGGGCCATGATTTGCACACACCCCTCTCCCCCTCTTGGACGCCCCCGAAGCACATCTGGACTTCTGGACCGGAGTCGCGCGCTCTGGGCCCCGGGTGCCCTCACCTGCGGGCTGCCGCCTCACGGTCCCTGGGGCGCCGCACCGCAGCCCCGTCATTGGCAGCCACACTGCAGCCAGGACGGCCTTCCCAAGGATATCCCCAAGTCCGCGGCGCGCCGAGGGGGGAAGGCGGAGGGGGGGCAGGCCTTGTCGGACGGCTCAGGAGGCGGCCTTCCGAGAGGCTTTCTGAGCCCTCCCCGAAGACGCGGACGGCATGTCAGAAGGAGGAGGGAGGAGGCCGAGGAGGAGGAGGAGAAGTAGGAGGAGGAGGAGAAGTAGGAGGAGGAGGAGGAGAAGCAGCAGGCCGCAGGGGTTCCGAGAAGCCCCACCGCCTGCTGAGCAGGCCTGCACCCTCTCACTTCCCCCCTCCCTGGGCGCGCCGCCGAGCAGCACGGGCGTCAAGGGTCCCACGACGGCGTGGCGGCTCGTCTCCGATCAGGCTGCGGAAGCAGAGCCAGCCGGCGCGAGTCCAGTGCGCGAGCATTCGGACGCGGATGTGCTGGCAAGGGGCCCAGATCCTGGCGCCTCGAGCCCGCGGAGCGGGGCGGGCATCCCAGGGCCCCCTACTCCGCTTCCTCCCCTCCCTCCCTGCCTCCCTCCCTCCCGTGATGGGTCGACGCAGGTCGACACCAGCCGACGTGCACCGAGACACAGGTGTCTCCGAGATACGTTCAGGGGAACGACTAATGGGATAAACATAAGACCTCGGAGGTCCGCGCGGATTTCTCGGATCGGCGCTGGGGCCCCCTGGCGGCGCCTCTGGCGTTGCCCCTGGCGCGCTCCGCGCGCCAGGGAGGGGGGCCCAACGTCGATCCGAAAAAGTCCGCGCGGGCCTCCGAGTTGTTATGTTTATGTCATTGTCTGCTTACCTACGCAAGTCGACGCCATCCGATGTACACCGAGACACTTGTGTCTCGGAGAGGACTCCGGACAACTCGTGGAAGGGTCCAGCGCGAGTCGCGCACCGCAGAAGTTGTTCGTCCCCTCAGCCAACAACCAAGAATGCCCTGACGTCAGAAGGCGTCCTGGCCCCGCTGGGCCTCGTGAGGGGTGCTCTGGAGGCCGTGGGCGCCTCCTGGTAGATCTCGAGGACATGTCTACGTCGGCCGAGACGCCTCCCCGAGTCTCCTCCCTGAGAATCCTCCCCGGGTCTCCTCCCCGAGAATCCTCCCTCCCGAGACTCCTCCCCGAGAGCCCTCCCCGAGACCCTGCCAGGTGGAGTCACGGTAGATGGGGGCCGGGTGATCGTGCCGCATCGCAGAGGCATTGCCGATGCGGCTCGATGAGGGGCCCCCCTCTCTCCGCGCGGACTCGCGGATGCATTGCCGACGTCGCCCGCGGATGCATCGACGATGCATCGACGATGCAGCGCAATCTTCCAATCCCGTCTACTCGTAAGTCCGGCATGTCCTTCTACAGGAGGAGTATTCAGAAATAGTAGAACATCGTCTGGGGACTACGTATGGCTTGAGTATATTTGTTTTACCATGTTGTCGCATTTTTGCAGCATTTTCTTTTTTTCGTCCAAAATCCGCCTGTAGGGGGACATGTCCGACCTAAATCTACTCAGACCCCATCCGGGAGGCGTCTGACCTTGGGTCTGGGACCTTCCAGACAACGCTCGGTCCCCCCTTGGATGTCGGCAGGAGTCGATCGGATTTGCGGACGTGGACGGAGACCTGGTGCGCCTGGTCAGGACGCGGGGGCGGGGATGATGATGATGATGATGATGATGATGATGATGATGATGATGATGATGATGATGATGATGATGATGATGATGATGATGATGATGATGATGAGATGATGATGATGATGATGATGATGATGATGATGATGATGATGATGATGATGATGATGATGATGATGATGATGATGATGATGATGATGATGATGATGATGATGATGATGATGATGATGATGATGATGGATGATGATGATGATGAGAGGAGGAGGAGGAGGAGGGAGGAGGAGGAGGAGGAGGAGGAGGAGGAGGAGGAGGAGGAGGAGGAGGAGGCGGAGGAGGAGGAGGAGGGAGGAGGAGGAGGAGGAGGAGAAGGAGGAGGAGGAGGAAGGAGGAGGGAGGAGGAGGAGGAGGAGAGGGAGGCGAAGAGGAGAAGGAGGAGGAGGATGAGGAGGAGAGAAGGAGGAGGAAGGGGGGGAGGAGGAGGAGGAGGAGGAGGAGAGGAGGAGGAGGAGGAGGAGGAGGAGGAGGAGGAGGAGGAGGAGGAGGAGCCGGAGAACCCAGACTTCCTCGCGTCGCGAGGCAGGCGCGGCGGAGGGTGTTCGCCGACGCTTGTCCTCGGGGGGGGGGGGCTTCTGCTGGGCCCCCCGTGCGTCGAAAAATTGTCTGGGAGGAGAAGTCGACCCCCGGTCGGGAACAGCCATGACCCCAGGTAAGGGGACCCGGTTAGTAGTAGGGCCCCGGGATCACTAAAGCAGGTCTGCGGAAGCTTGTTTTTTTCGGGTGACGGCAGCTCCGGTTAGTGGAACGGGGCGGGGGGGCGTCCCCCAGTACACGTCACTAAACCAGGTCCCACCAAACCCAGTTCTGCCAACGCCCGACCCGGGGCGGGGTCTGGAGCGCCGAGAGTCACGCTGTGATAGAGTTCAGCCACACGCAGAGGGGGTGGGGAGAGGGGGGACGGTTTCTTAGAAGCACCCCTGCTTCTTAGAAGGCGCGGGCCTCATGTATCGATGTAGGGCGCTGAGCAGCAGCCTCCCTCTGAGAAGCCCTCTCCCCTCCCTCCACCCCCTTGTGCGCGCCGCCAAATGGCCACGACGTCGGACGTCTGGGGGGGAGGAGGTTGCCTGCCTGGCAATGGTGTCCGTGATTTTTGCTTCGACGTGTATTTCTCCAATGGCCTGCACTTCTGCTTGTCCCCATCTATTTCTCCTCCTCGCAGCCGCTCGTCGAATGGCTCGTGAGGCGCGAGCCTGAGGGGGGGGGCATGCAGAGGGGGTGGGCCTTCTCAGGAGGCTCGCAAGGCCTCAGGGCTCCGAGAAAACTCCTGAGCCGCGGAGGCCTTCCGAGCCTTCCGAGAAGGCCCGCCCCCCCCCGCCCCCGGGCTCGCCGCAGCGGACAGCAAGCCGCCGTGCTGTCAGCAAGGGGCGCCGAACCAAGGGAGGGAAGGACCGACCTCGGGGCGCGACAGTGAGGAGTTACGTAGTAGGAAAAGGAATGGTGGAGGAGGAGGAGGAGGAGGAGCAGGAGCAGGAGCAGGAGCAGGAGGAGGGAGGAGGAGGCCTTCCCCCCCGGGCTCGCCGCCGAAGAGAGACGTCCGCGGTTGTGGTCGGCTCGGACGCGTCGCAGTCGGCCGCGCCCGGTCCGTCCAGCTCCGTGGGCCGCCGTGCCGCGGCCGCGGCGGCGTGCCCATCCGAGGCCGCCCGCGCCTCTGCGGGTCGGCCTCGGCCGCCTCTCGGGTCTTCGGCTGCGGGCTCGGACTCGCAAACTGGAACATATGCATTACCAGTGGCGGGTTGTTTTTCAATCCCACGACTTCGTAAGGGTCAGGAACGACGTCGGGGTGGTGTGGTGTATACTTTTCCCCCGTTTTCCAAGGGAAGCAACGAAACATGTATACACCAGGATCCCGTATACACCGGAACCCGCGTTCCTGTGCGAATTTCAGCGCAGGGTCGGGAAACGGCTCGGTGTATAGAGTTCGTTTCCCTACGGACGGCGTTCGATCTGCGCGACCCCGACATACTTATTGGGGGCAACGATAGGGGGGGATAGGCATAGGGGGGGATGCATCGACGCCCAATCGCCCATGGATCGCCGGTAGGGGCCCGATAGCCACAGCCTGCACAGGAAGGTGCGGATTCACTATCGGAGACCTATCGCCGATCTATCGGCGATGTATCGCCGATTCCAGGTCGATGCATCCCCCCCTAAGCCAGTCCACCCCTTATCGTCGCCCCTCAACTTATACGAGGTGTGCGTCGCCCCCCCCCAGGGGCGACGCGCGCACCGAGAAACCTTCTAGTATATGCGTCGAGGCGTGTGCTTTCTGGCCGCACCGCTCGGGCAACGATGTACTACAAGATGGGTGCACTGCACGTTCGGGTCGGACGCGCGCCTCCAAGGAGGACATATAGTATTAGTATGGTTCTGTGCGTCCCATCCGAGGTCGGTGGCGCCCATCGAGGGGGGGTGAGGATCGCAATGGGGGAAGCGGGTCATGAGGGAAACGGGTCCTGAGGTTGTTCGCCGGCTTGACTTTCTCGGGGCAATCCACGGGCCCCAGGACTCTGTGAAGATCTCGTCTTGGGGGGAGGCACCAGGGTCCAGGGCCCATTTCCTTCAGGACCCGTTTCCCCCATGCTAAAAAAGAGCTCGGGGAGGGGATCGGGGAACGAAAAACAGCATAAGCACACATTTTCGGGGGTCCGCGCGGATGTCTCGGGTCGGCGCTGGAGCTCCTTGGCGGCGCCTGCGGCGCCGCCCCTGGCGCACTCCGCGCGCCAGGAAGGGGGTCCAGCGCCGATCCAAGACATCCGCGCGGACCTCCGAAAGTTTATTGTCATGTGACTTGTTGCTCCTCCAGGGACGTGGCCAGAGCCACGAAGTCCCCCAGTATGCATGGCCTCTTCAGAAGCCTCTTCACATCTTGTTTCAGGACGGTCCCTCGTCGTCGTCGTCGGCGTCGTCGCCGTCGTCTTTCGCAGTCTATCGCATCGGTGTCACCAATGCTTTTCGGCGAGCTCGACAGCCCGACAGGGGCCCGGACGCCGGTGATTCCTGCCCCCCCCCCCTCGTCCGCGCACGTGCCTCGGGCTGGTATGCGCCAGCCCCCCTCTTCCCGGCCCCCGCTTTCGGCGCACCCGATCGGCTGTGCCGCCGCAGTGGACGGCTCTGCCCCGTCGGCAGGGGAGGAGCCCGTCTCCACCACGGTTCTGCACCCTCTCCATCTCCACGGGGCGGCCGCGCGCCTCGCGCGGCGTTCCCTCTGCGGAGGACGTCGAGGAGCACGACGCACGGAGGAGGATGAAGATGATGAGGATACAGATGGTGCCCATTCCGCCACTCCTGCCTTCCCCGCCAGCTCTCTCCTGGTTGGCACTTGGCTTCCCAACAGTCGTAGCACATGGTGTTGCCGTTCTGTCTCAAGAGTAGCAGTACGCTGAATAAGGAACCCATTTCGTTCGGGAGGGGCTCAGTGCTCCTGAGTTGTTTTACAGTTGGCCGTAGGCTGTGCTTAGGTTTTCGATGAGAAGTCGAAGTTCAACTCATGGAAAAAAGGGGCCTCGTTCCTTACTTAGGGTTCCGTAGGTCAACGCCCCGACTGTACACAGGCGGTCCGTGGGCCTGACTCGAGGAGTGAAAGAGAGAAGGGGATGGAGAGAAGGGTGAACAATGAATTGGGAGGAGGGGGAGCGGAAAGGAGGATAACGGGGAGGCGGGGACAGATGAGCAGGGGGGAGCATGATGAGGACGATGAGGAGGGCAGGAGGACAAGGATGAGGTTGATGATGATGGTGATGTTGGTGTTGCTGCTGATGATGCTGATGCTGGTGTTGATGATGCTGATGGTGATTGTTTTTGTGATGATGATGCTGATGATGGTGTTGATGATGATACTGATGGTGATGGTGATGATGGTGATAATGATGATGTTGATAGTGATGCCGATGTTGCTGTTGGTGCTGTTTTTGGTGGTGTTGTCGTTGGTGGTGTTGTTGATGATGGTCATCAAATGAATGGTGGTGTTGATGATGATGTTGTTGATGATGGTGATGATGGTGATGACGATATGCTGATGATGCTGATGCTGCTGATGCTGAGAAAGCTGATAACGATGATGCTGCTGATGAGGATGACGATGATGATGATGATGATGCTGATGCTGATGCTGATGCTGATGATGATGATGATGACGACGATGATGATGATGACGATGCTGCTGCTGATGATAATGATGATGATGATGCTGATGACGATGATGATGATGATTTTGATGATGCTGATGATCATGGCGATGGCGATGATGCTGCTGCAGATGATGATGATGATGATGATGATGATGATGATGATGATGATGATGATGATGATGATGATGATGATGATGATGATGATGATGATGATGATGATGATGATGATGATGAGGATGAGGATGAGGATGAGGATGAGGATGAGGATGAGGATGAGGATGAGGATGAGGATGAGGATGAGGATGAGGATGAGGATGATGATGGTGATGGTGATGGTGATGGTGATGGTGATGGTGATGGTGATGGTGATGGTGATGGTGATGGTGATGATGAGCAGGAGGAGGAGGAGCAGGAGGAGCAGGAGGAGGTGGAGGAAGAGGCACACGAGAGTGAGATTGGGAATGCTGAGCATGATGATGCTGTGGTACTCCCCCCTTGTTGCCCTCTGCGCCCGCCCAGCATGCTCTGGACCGTCCCTGCCTGGATTTGCTGTCAGCCTCGGGTAGCGTGCCCGGTCTGTGACCGCACCATCGCCCGGCTACCCCAGACCGAGGGCCCGATCATTCTGGAGGTAGGAAAGGGGTAAGGTGTAAATGGGTGTGGTGCTAATTTGATGTAAAGGGGACTTTGGCGATGCTATCTATCGCAGAAAGCATCGCCATTTCCACGATAGGCACCATACTCCTTCATGCCACACCCCTTTTCCGACCTCCAAAGCCCTGCCGAGTTGCCTGTCCCGGGTTGCTGGTGCTGTCGCCCCCTCGCGGCCCGATGAAGTCTCGAGACGGAAGGCTTTGGGGTCATGCTTGCCTCCCGAGGCCCTCGCTGGGCCCCCCAGGGGCCGTCAGGGGCGGCTGGGGACGAGAAGCGGTGCCGGTGGCTTCGCGTCGGGCGAGCCCTGGCGAGCCCTCGCGTCGGGACCGAATCAGGACGGAAGGCTTTTGGCCGTCTTTGCCTCCGGAGGCCCGCGCTTGGCCCTCCGGAGGCCGTCAGGAAGCGGCTCGGTCTGAGAGGCCGGTCCTCTTGGAGGGGTTCTGACCTTTTGGTACCCGCGTTGTGAGCAAAAAAAATCGGTGTCGGATGTCCTGGGACAAGGCGGAGGTTTGTAGAACAGGGTGGGTGCGAACTCCGCTACACGGAGCGCGTTTCAGCTCGGCCGCCAGGCCCCTTTGCTCCTTCATCACGTGGCCGCCTGCTGCGCTGGGAAAGCCAGCTGCATATAAGTCATTCCCCACCCCTGCTCCTTCTATTCGGCGGCGACGATAAGGGGCGAATGGCCCAGGGGCGGGCATTACACGTATTCGCCCCGGGAGCCTTTTCGAAGACATAGATCATCGGCGCTCCTGAATGCATGTATTGCTCTCCCATGGGCTATTCGCTCCTATCGTCGCCTCTTATTTGTTGTCCACCAATATTGTCCGTGTCGAGTGTTTCTGCGGCGAGCGAGCGGGGGGGAAGTGAGAAGTGGCGGGCCTTCCCAGGAGGCTCGGAAGCCCCTCGTCCTTCTCAGAAGCTTCGTAAGCCTTCCCCGAGCACACAGACAGCCTCTCAGGAGGTCAGAGGGCTTCTTTGACGCCCTGCCGCCTTCTGAGAAGGCCTTCTCCTTCTCACTTCTCCCCCTGGCTCGCCGCCGAGTCAGGGGAGAAGCTCCCGGAGGTCCGAAATGGTTCGACGGCGCGCCCAAAACCTCGACTGTGGGTTCGGCGCCACGCAGGAGGGAGGACGGTCAGCACGAGGTTTTCGTCAACGACGACCTGATCTGGACGGGCACCCCGGAGCTCAAAGTCGGAGGAGGGCGGGGAACGAGGGGGAAGGACCGGCCACGCGCAGAGGGGGGTCGGGGGAAGGGGGAAGGCGTCTTAGAAGCACCCCTGCTTCTTAGGAGGCGCGGGCCTTGTCTACAGATGTAGGGCAGGCGCCCTCTAGGAAGCCGCCTCCTTCCAAGCATTCCTCCCTCCCCCTACCGCCTCGTGCGCGCCGCCAACAGGACGAGGAGGGGATGAGTCAATCAGGGCCCAGACATCGCGTTGTCTTATCAACACTCTGAGCCTGCCGTATTAATTTCCCTTACAATTATTGCTGTACTTGTATACAGCGGGCGCTACAGCAAATAATTCCTAAACCAATTAACGCTGTACTGTAGCCCCCAAAAAACTGTAGTAGTGACGGAAGGTGTTTTTGCTATTTCCGCCGTCCGGGAGGCCCTCACTGGGTCTATCGGGTCCCAGGATGGTCAGAGAACAATTTGCGGGTAACATCCAGTCCAGATTGTTTCGGTGCCCCATTGTGAGACAATAGAGACACTGGAAGTCTGAGACAGTAGTGCAGGAGGAGGAAAGGGTCTGAGAGCGAGCGGGCTGAGGATGAGTGCGACGGCGAGACGGAGGACGAGCAGGACGAGGAGGGTGAGCATGGCGAATAGGACGAAAAGGATAAGCAGGTCGAAGAGGAAGAGAGGGAGAGGGAGGTCCTGCGTTCTGGTGAACACCAGAGGTAGGACGGGGACGGATGAGCACTACAGCCAACAGCGAAGCCTGCAGAGGCAGGACGGTGAGGCGAGCGGGATGGAGGGGGATCGGGAGGCGCCGGAGAGGGCGAGGAGTAGCCTCTTGGGGGGGGAGCGCCCGGGAGCCAGGCGGCAGGGGCCCGGCCACCGCCCGCGCGTTCGTCGTCGTCGCCTCCGCCGCCGCCGTCGTCGTCGCCGCCGTCATCTTCGCCGTCGTCGCCGTCGCCATCGCCGTCGTCGTCATTGTCGTTGTCGTCGTCGTCCTCCTCCTCTTCCTCCATAACTCCTCTCTGCCGCACCCCGAGGCCGGTCGAAAGGGCGGGCCTGGCGTTTCGCCTGAGACCTCATGGCCCTGAATCTAAAAAGCTGGCAACAGCTTAAATGATAGGGCGGGTGGTTTTCAAAATGTGGCTCTCGCCTCAGTGCCGCCCTCATTAGGTTTTTTCCCATTTGCAGGAGCTTCACGGATTGGGGGCGGGTGGTTTTCAAAATGTGGTTCTCGTGTCGTGCACACTCGTTCTAAAATATCTATTTCCGTGAGGTTCGCTGATTCCCATGATCAACGTGCCAGAAAAGGTGTTCTGGAAGGACTCAGGATTGTGAGGGCGCAACAGTTACGTTGATTCGCTGTGCGAGTCCCAGAATTGGTGTTCTGGCACGGATCGCCAAGACGCAACAGTCATGACAATTCGTGGCGTTGGAGTCCCGAGAATAGTGCTTTGGCACGTTTCAGGGTCTTCAAACGGTTCTCCCCCAGCGAGGCAGTTCCCTCAGTGGAAATGAACCCTTGTAGGGGCCAGTGAAGAGGGAGCTTGGAGGGAGGGGTTAATCCAGCATCGTTCATGAGTCTTGGGTTTCCTCCTTTCTCCTCCTTTCTCCTCCTCCTCCTCCTCATCCTCCTCCTCCTCCTCGCCGGCCGCCAGCCGCCCCCTCCGCGTGCCGTCGCGGCCGTCGTCGTTCGCCGCCGTCGCTCGCCGTCGCCCGCGTCGGCTCCTGGCGGGGGTGGCGCGCGGGCTGCCCGCGGCCGGCCGCGCGGCGCAATGGCCGCCGCGGCGGGCCCGAGCCGCCGCACGTGGCACCCGCGGCCGCCGCCGGTGGGGCTGCCGCCGCTCGGGGAGGCCGGCGCCGCGGAGGCCGCCGCCGCGGAGGTCTGGCGGGGGTCCTTCTTGGAGTTCAGGAGGGGGAGAAAGACAGGGACACAGTGAGTCGTCGACCCCCCAGGAAGTATGGGAAAACATGGGAAGTGGGGGGGAGGGCAGAAGCCCCAAAAATGTAGGAAGATATGGGGCATCCTGTTATTTGTGTGTATCTATTTGTGTGTCCCAGGGCCCCTTCAGGAGTGTGGGCCTCCCTTGAGATCCTTCGAGCAGTGGCGAGGCGTCCGGGCTTGCCGGTAGGCCACCCACAGAATGTTCTAAGAATCTTGTCTGTGGTGACCACGGTGTGGTCTGCGTGTAATATTCTTGGGGCTTCGGTTGTGTGTTGTAGGAGTGTCTTGTTGTCTGCGTGTGATATTCTTGGGGCTTCGATTGTGTGTTGTAGGAGTGTCTTGTTGTGGCTGCGACTGTCTTGTTTGAGCGCGTCATGTTTAGATTGGAAGAGCAGCGTGTTGTTCTTAGAACACCCATTTCGTTCCACTGACACGTCGTGGTAAGCCTGCAGGAATGCCGGGACAGTCGGCCCCTGCTCAAAGTCTGGACCTCCCTCGAGATCTTGGCGCGGCAAGTTGTTTCACAGTGGGCGTTTTCCCCAGTTTCCAGCCCCAGGGTCTCGCAAGTCGACCCGCCTCGGGGGGAGGGGGAGGGGGAGGGGGAGGGGGAGGGGGGGAGGGGAGGGAGGGAGGAGGAGGAGGAGGAGGAGGAGGAGGAGGAGGAGGAGGGAAATGGCGCAGAACGATGAGGCACCCGGGCTCCCGCCGCGATATGTTACGATGTCTCCTTTGTTTGCGG
Organism: Prorocentrum cordatum; assembly: GCA_963575745.1. NCBI lineage: Eukaryota > Dinophyceae > Prorocentrales > Prorocentraceae > Prorocentrum > Prorocentrum cordatum. Next base: position 151,520 of record CAUYUJ010019045.1, read on the forward strand.
CGTCGGATCTCGGGCTCCCAATCAGGAGGGAGCAAGAAAACACACAGACATAATCCATCGTCGATCCCCCAGAAGATATGGGAAAATAAGGGAAGGGGGGGGGGGGGGAGACGGAGATCCAAAAGATCTGGAAAAATATGGGGAATCGTTTTATTTGTGCGTATTTACTTGTGTGTCCCAGGGCCCCTTCACCCAAGTTCGCTATGAAGGCGAGGGATCCTGAGAGGGAAACGGGTGCTGCATTACAGCTTAATCTTTGGCCTCTCCTGGGGCCCTCGACGGGCTCCAGGAATGCCAGGCAACTATTCAGGAGGGAGAGCTCGTCCGGGGGGAAGGCCCCGGTGTCCAGGACCCGTTTCCCACAGGATTCGCTTCTTGCGTGCCAACACGTGAGCGACAAAGCAAAATAGGTTAAATTGCGCCGACATTCGCGCGCGCTGCTCGCGTAGGGTAGCGCGTAAGCGCCCTCGTCGCCAGTGTGGCGTGCCGCGCTGGCGGCCCGCGTGAGCCACTGCGCAAGGTCGCTGATAATCATCTTGCGTAAGACCCCTGTCTTTTCGTCGCTCAAGTGGGGTCCGCGCAGATGGGGTCGTTTGGTCGGCGGGGGAGCCAAGCAGTTGGGCGACCAAACATCGGTGTAGTACAGACGCTCCAGCGTCCCACGGGTTAGACAGCTAAGGCGAGGTGTCAATACACAGAGCGCCCTGGTCGACCAAAGAGCGGAGCCCGGGAACGTCAGCCGAAGAGGCAGAGTCCAGGTCTCCAAAGGATCATTCCGCGTCACCGATGCATCGGCGATGCGGCTCGATGTGGAGCCCGGTTTTCTCTGCGTCGGCGTCGCCTACGCGTCGCCGACGTCGGCGATGCATCGCCGATGCATCGGAGATGCACCGGCGATGCGGCGCGACCCCTCTGGCCACATCGACGCGAACCCCACTCTTGGCATCGCTCGGACGTGTGCATTTTCTTCTGCGGGGACCATCGAGGGGCATCTTGGATTAAGATGTTTCGACTTATTTTAGCATTGACCACAAGAAAGAATTTCGAGCACCAAGAAAGCACCGAAACTGGATGGTTTTCACGCGTCGGGCCCTGGGAGGCGGCACTCGCTCGTCACTTTTTCGATACTTTCCTGGGTGCCCGCCATTATTTCTGGGATGTGACCCTTAACCTACGACGGGAGCAGGACAAATCTTGGATCATCTTGCCAACAACTTGCGCACAGCAGCGGAGCATGCATGGGGAATGGACGTCTAAGCGGTGGCAGTCGCGCCCAGGGCGGCTCCCCGGCTTCGGCGCCCTCGGTCCGAGGCCAGGGGCCTCGGACTGGGGCGCCTCGTCGCGTTCCTGCGGCTCGTCGCTTCTGAGGCTCCTGCTCCCAGACCCCCTCGGGCACAGAACAAAATCATGACGGGAGTCTGTTCGTGGTTTTCGGCTTTTGGGAGCTCTTACGGGCCTCGGGACCGTCAACGCACGACCCAGAATGAGGAAGTGGTCTTGGGGACTGGGTCGAGAACTCTGGGGCATCGATGCAACGAACAAATCATGACGTCGGGGGTCTGGGCTCGCATGTTTTGTTTTCTTGGCATCGCTCGGACGTGTGCTTTTGTTCTTGGCGAGAACTATCGGGGAGCATCTTGGAGCATCTTGCGTCAAAAAATGCGCACACGCACGAAATGGAGAAATGCACGGGGATTGGGACGTCCGAGCGATGGCGAGTTGTTGAGTCCGTAGCCTTCGGCTCAAGCGCCACGCTGCTCACGCCACTCCGGGGAACATGGGGCGCCGCCCAGCAGCGACCGGCGGTGGCGGGCCGGCGGCGGCCAGCGAAGGCGTGGCCAGGCCGGCGGCGGCGGCCCTGCAGCTCCCGACGCCCGACGCCGCCGCGTAGCCCGACGCCCTGGCGTTGGGGCCACTCCCTGCGGCGGGGCGGTCGCAGGAGCTCCCGGCCCACTCGGTGGGGGGCCCCGTGGGCCCGGGCGCGCCCGCGGCGGCGAGGAGCAGCAGGCCGCCCCCAGCCAGCAGCATCGTCTCGTCGGCCTCGGGCTCTGCGCGCGCGCGGCCGCGGGGCCAGGCCACGGAGGCCGTCCAGGACCTCGGGCATGAGTTCGACGTTCGGCCGGGCCGCTGGGGCGACTGCATGAGGGAGATCAGGAGCATGATGGCGGAGGCCTCGAAGGAGAGGCGGTCGCTGGCGGAGGACTCTGGCATGCGCCAGGAGGAGCTCCTCGGGATGGTGGCCCAGATGGCGACGGGCGCGTCGGCCAGGCGCCGTGCGAGCCAGGAGCAGGCGGCCTCCCACGAGAGGGCCCTGAGGCAGCAGGCGTGCGACCTCGCGAGTGGCGCCGCGCTCAACCACGAGGTCCTCCAGGAGCTCCTGCGGCGGCACACCGCCGGCGAGGAGCCAGGGCAGGAGCCGGAAGGAGGCCGCGGCCGGCGAAGTGGGGCGTCCTCGCCCGCGGCGCGGCAGCGGCAGCAGCCCCCCCCGCAGCAGGGAGCGCCGGCCACCGTCGACGAGGCCGCGGCGCCGGCGGAGGGGCCAGTGGCCGTGCGGGAGTCTACGACATTCAGGTCGGGTTTGTCCTCCTACAGTTTGATGTTGTGCGAAGCAATGAGTATATATATATATATGTATACATACACATCAAACGAAATAATATTCAGCAAGTACCCAACAAAGACCAATCAAACCGTCCCCACACCTTCTTTTGATTATTTTTGGGCACTCCTCGTGTAGGGGGGACAGGCCCGACTTGATACGACGCTCGGCTTCGGGGCGCTCGTCGGCAACTCCACGCCGTCGACGCTCCTGCGCCTCCCGCCGCTGGCCCTCGCCCCGCCGGGGCGGGGCACCGGCGGGCCGCAGGGGGCCGCGGGAGCGCAGGCGGCGTCCCCGGAGGGCGGCGCCCCCGCCCCTTGCGAGGAGCCGGAGGACGGCGGCAGCGCTCAGGACTCGAGCAGTGGCGAGGCATCCTTCAGAGCGTGAATTAGCTACCCCGCTTTCGCTTCCAGGCAAAACCAAGCCATACCACGCGCCTCCTCGTCAAGCGGCCTGATCAGTACAGGCCGTAGTTTGGCATCGCTTGGTATCTCTTGCAAGCGAGGGTGGTCAAAAGCGAGGTAGGCTTGCTTGCCCCCTAGTCCTGGCTTGCCTATGGGCCCACCGAAGGATGTTCTAAGAACCTTTTGTGGTTTGCGCGAAATGCTCTTATCACACATCGGGCTTATACTATGAGAACACTCGGGGGTGGACAGACCTACCCTGACACGTCGATTAAGGAATTGGCCGGTTTCGGTTCGCGAGAGGACGTCGCGGCCGTCTTTTCAGCGGGTCCAGGTCCGTCGGTTTCGGGCCCAGGCCGTTTTTGCAAAGGGGAGGTTTACTAAAGGGAGGTTTGTCCACCGCCGAAGCAGTTGCGAGGCGTCCTGGCTTGCCCATGGGCCCACCAGAGGGTGTTCTAAGAACCTTTTGTGGTTTGCGCGAAATGCTCTCATAGCACATAGGGCTTATACGATGAGAACACTGTTTTTGTTCTTAGAACATTGTTGGGTTCTAAGAACATGTGATGGTAGGCCTATAGGAATGCCGGGACGGCCGCTTCCTGCCCAAAGGACGGAGGGGGCCCTTCCTGCGGGGCGCGGCGGCCGCAGGACGCCCCTGCCCGCGCCCCGCGGGCGCGGACGAAGGCGCCGCTGAACGTCGGGGCACAGATCTCCGAGGAGAGGGCGGGTGCGCGAGACACCCTGTGAAGCATCGATGGCCCGAAGCAGAGGAGTACCGTGTCCCTGTTCAACCAGACCTACCTGGCGGAGCCTGACGCCAAGGTGCCCTGGATGGTAGCGTGCTACACAGCGTACATGAACATCAAGGAGCCGGAGCGCACTGGCAGAGTTGCGAGACTCGAGGTGGTCTCGCGCCACTCATTCGGGCTCATCATCTTCATGCACGCGTGCTGGATGACCTGGTTTGTCGACCAGCAGGCGAGAAGTGCTCTGGACCGACGGTCCTGGGCATACGAGGTCGACAAGTTTTTCCTGGTCATGTACATGGCGGAGCTGGGCCTGCGGCTGGTAGTGCACAGGCTGTACTTTTTCTTAAGTGAGGATGCTGGCTGGAACTGGTTTGACTTCCTGATAGTGCTCATCGACATCATGGAGACAGTCCTGGCAGAAGGCGGGCCCGCGGGGCTCTCTGTCCTGCGCCTCGTCAGGACCCTGAAGGTCATCCGGGTCTTCCGGGTCTTCCGGCTCGTCCACGTGTTCCATGAGTTGCGCTTCATTTGGGATTGTCTAGTCGGGTCCGTACGCTCATTATTCTGGAGCGTGGCTATGATGATGTTGGTTATTGAATCGCTTCGCTCATTCCGCGGCCCGTTTTGTGCCATCGTTGGCTCTTTCCAGCGCGTTCGTGGCCCATGGGGTTGTGATTCTCTTTGGAAAGCTTTGGAGAGCTCCTGGGGAGCAGTCCTGAAGCCTCGTTGGAGCCTCTTGGGAGCTTCGTGGGGGCCTCCCGATTGCCTCATCAGGGCCTGTTGGGGCCTTGGGGATCTCTTACGGCCTCCTGGGGGCCTCTGAAGGCCGAGGGCTTGAAATGTCGTTTCGTGTTCCCCCTCTGGAGCCTGTCTTGGGGCGATCTCGGGGCCCTCCTCTAAGGCCGTCTTTGAGGCCTTCTGGGCCGTCTTGAAGCCCTCTGGGGCCGTTCTGAAGCCCGCTTGGGGGCCTCTTGGGCAGTCTTGGGGCGATCTTGGAGGCCTATCAGGCCGTCTTTGAGCGTCGGGAAGCCTTAAAGGCGAGAGTGCTAAAATCAGTAGAAGACCTAATTGAAATGATGCATTTTGCCTTTTGGGGCCCTCTGGGAAGTTCTCTTGGATGGCTATTGTGCCGTCTGGAGGCCACCTTGGGCGTCTTGGAGCGATCTTGTGGTGTCCCGGACGCTTTTGTCGGCCCGACCCCCAGGGGCGGCCCGCGCGCGCCAAATAGAACATTTTGAACCAGTCACAGGAGATCTTAGCACACCTCTGGCCAGTTGGGCTGGCGAATTTTCATGTTCTCCCTTGTCTTCGTTCAGGGCGCTTCGATGCACTTGGAAGACTCCGACGAACGTCGAATGCAGGGTATCATCCACGAAGGCGAATGGAACCACCAGTTCCTAATCGAAAGGTTTGGTTCCATGGGCGCTTCTATCCTCAGCCTTTTCGCTGCCATCACTGGAGGAAACGACTGACTCGAAACGTACAAGGCCATCGAACTGGCTGGATCGTTGTATTCGTATCTGTTCCTCGGTTTCATCGGGTTCTGTCAAATTAGTTTGCTCAATATCTTGACTGGCATATTCGTCGAGAACGCATTATTTCAGACACTGCCGACAAAAGAGCAAATTGCAGTGCAGAAGCACAACGAGGAACTTGCTATGACAAAAGAACTTCACAGGCTTATCAGTAGCTTCGATGAAGAGCTTTCTGGGCGAGTTTGTCTAGACCGATTCTTCTCTGGAATAGTCGGCAGCCCTCTCCACACCTACTTGAATTCAATCGACGTCAGCGTGAAGGAGCTCAAAGAGTTTGTGGAATTTGTTGGCGCAAATAAGCGGGGGACAATCAGCGTGACTTCGCTCATCCGCGGATGCACCTTGGCACGAGGCAGCGCCCGCAATTTAGACTTGCAGCGCGTCGTTTTCGATGTGAGGCGCCTCAGACGTGGCCAGGAGTTGATAGTCCAAGCGTTGAGTGGTAAGACTGAGTTGAACCCCGACAACACTGATGTTCCTTCAAATCCAGAAACTCCGAGATCATCGTTTTCGGATGACTCTCGCTGAACGTCATAGAATGTTCTGCACTGAAGCACTGCGCGCCGGCAAGCGGTTGCAGGGGTGGGCTGAACAGATCCGCATCGGTTCACGTGCAGGCGCGTTGAAACCGCGAATGTGTTTCAGGGCCTGTTGTTTGACATATGTACGTATATGCAGCAGCGCCATTTTGTCATAGCATCGGCTCCTGTGAGCTGCGCATCCGAGAAAGGCCTGCCACATCGGGCAGGTTTTTTAGCAAAGCGGTCTGGGACGGCATCGGAAACCAGGATCACAGGAGAGCCTTTGGGGTCGGCTTTTGAAGTTGGGCGTTGTACCCGCCGAGCTTCTCCGCCGACTTTGCCTCCTCCACCTCGATCCGTTTTCCTTCTGACCTCGCCACTGCTACTGCTCACCCGGCCTCCCTGTGCGGCGGTGGACTGCCGAAGCAATCAGATTTGATCGCTGGCGGCCACATCGAGGAATGTTCGCTCGAGAGGTTAGGTTGCTGAGCGTGCCTAGCGCTCCTCGTCGCCACGGCTGGGCTCGCCTCGCACTGCCGCTCATGCCGCGCTCCAGGGCACGTCCCAAGGTGTCTTCGGACGATTCTCGGCGAAGTCCAGAGTTCCAAAAGCAGCGCTCCAAGACGAGTCTGGGGTTCGATGTCGAGGTTCACGCGGAGATATGTTGAAATCATTTCGCGAAGTGCACGGCACATCCGCACAGCAACGATATGGCAACGATACGAATACAAAGTTGCTTCCACAGGAATTGCCGCCGTCGCGCAGGCCGTTGTTGAGGCCCAGGGCCCAGGGGTGCGGCCTGCTCAGAAGGCATCAGAAGGCAAGAGGCTTCTCTGTTGGAGGCCCGTCTTGGTCGAGAGGTCGCAGGACGGCCGCTCAGAAGCAGGCATAGAGGAGAACGTTGGAACGCGGGCTGCCCTCTTGCAATTGCCTGCGATTCTGTTCACGGCGTGGGCCTCCAGAGGTCTGGACCCCTTCCGAGGGACCGGCTGCTCGTCCAGAGCTGCCGGTCGACTGTCCTCTGCCGGTCGTGTCCTGGGGCCCAGCAGCGAGGCCGACGTGTGCGAAGGAACCCGCCTGGCTGTATTCTCCACTTCCGAAGAAGAAACAACGACATAGACATGTATGTGCGGCGCTCCACGCGGATTGCTTGGATCTGCGCTGGCCTCCCCCGCGGCGCCTCCGGCGCTGCCCCTGGCGCGCCGGAGGCGCGCCAGGGAGGGGGATCAAGCGCAGATCCAAGAAATCCGCGCGTAGCGCCAACAGTTTATGTTGATGCCGTTTTTTCTTCTTCTAACATTCGATGGCATGGTGCCCGTCTCTCTGTGCGCCGCCGAAGGTCCACACGGTCGAAATGGGTACGGAAAGAAACGGGACGAAGACCATCGGGCGTTGCGCTATGGGGGGGCGATAAATGGGGGAGTGACGAGAGAGCACCTTTCGTGTGCGTTAGGGGCCCTGGGGTACGAAAGCTGTACTTTTCGTCGCCTCGCCATTCATCGCCACCCCCTTCAGCAACGCCCACGACCAGAACCAGTCCCTCTTGTTTTTGAACAGGACTCGTCGTCGGCTTCGCCGCCGACGTTGCCCACTCCAGTCAGAACGTCGCTTGCTCAACAGCGGTTGCTGTCAGTATTGGACGACGTTTGCTGTATGGCATCGTGCCACCTGTTTCCGTGCTCCTTCCGAGCGTACCAACCAGAGGTCGGCGGCGCGCCTGGCGGTGGGGGGGGAAGAGGGCTCGGGCTTTCTCAGAATGCGGCGGGGCTTCTCAGAATCCCCCCGGCCTTCTGAGAATTGTTCTGTGCCTTCGGGGAAGCTCCCGAAACGTGTCAGAAGGCCGGAGGCCTTCCGATCCTTCTGAGAATGAGAGTGATGGGCCTGTTTTCCACCACCACCACCACATAAGTTGGAGGGGGGAAGGAGGAGGAGGAGGAGGACGAGGAGGGAGGAGGAGGAGAAGGAGGAGGAGGAGGAGGAGGAGGAGGAGGAGGACCCCCTCCCCCTCCAACTTCTGGTGGTGGTGGTGGTGGAAAAACAGGCCCACCAGAGAGGGCTCGACCTCTCTCGGCCGCCTGGCGGCTCCTGGGGGCACAGCTCGGCCCTCGGGCCTCCTCCTCCTCCTCCTCCTCCTCCTCCTCCTCCTCCTCCAGAGCACCCCGAGACTGGACAACGCCGAGAGCCCACGAAGTCGCCCCGACATTTCGAAAAGCTCGAGCTTGGCGAGACTCTGCCCCCCAGGGCGCGCCGCCGAAGAGGGCCGAGGTGGGGACGGGGGGGGGCGACCGTCAAGTCGGGCGTGTCCTTCTTCAGGAGGAACATATAAACATAGTTCTTTGGGGAAACATAGTCTGGGGACGATTTGTTGGGTCTTGTGTGGTGTATTGTTGTACTACTTGTAACGTTCGCGCAAGAATCGCCTGTAGGGGGACATGCCCGACCTCCAGGCGACCGGTCCCCGCGCCCGCGTCGCGCCGCCGAGGCCCCTGGGGGCGGCGGCGGCGGCCCGGCGCAGCAGCCCGCGGGACCCGACGGCTGCAGGGCGCCGCGGGCGCCGGAGGCGGCGGCAGCTCTGCGGTCCTCTGGCCGCCCTGCGAGTCCTCCTCCTCCTCCTCCTCCTCCTCCTCCTCCTCCTCCTCCTCCTCCTCCTCCTCCTCCTCCCCCATCCCCCTCCTCCTCCCCCTCCTAACTCCTCCTCTTAGCCCCCCTTCTGGGACATCCGGGCGGCGAAAAGTCACGGCGGGAAGCGTTTAAAGTTTGATTGTTTTGGAAGTTGCGCCGCATCCTGCACGCTAACCGTTCGTTGGTTCAGGCCAGGAGCTCCCGAAGTGGGTCTCGAGAAGGTTGGTGCCGCCAAGCTGGCCACAGAGCTTGTGTCGGTCGGGTAGTTGCGGTGGGTCGGGATCTCGCCCCCCCTTCCCCCCACTGGACGCTGCGAACCTAGACGCTGTTTTGCTGGACTTCGGCTGTGTTTTGTTATTCGTTTTGGCAGGGAGCTACAGGAAAGCGGGCAGAGCAGAACGAAGAACAAAACGAACACAACACGAAAAGCAACGTTTAGGTCCTGCCCTGCCCCAGACAGACCCCCTCGCGTGGTGATAAAGTCACGGCGGGAGGCGTTTCGCCATTTTTGGGCTCCTGGGGCCCCTCCCGGGCTTCGGGAGCGTCACAACACGACTCAGGATGAACAACCGGTCCCCCAGGGAGGCGTCCAGACTCTGGGGGTCACGTCGTTTCTGAGTCTGTCGGGGACGGCCAGGAGGGGGGTGATGACTGGGGGGGGGAATTTTGGCAGGGGCCATGAGATCTCCCCGGGTATCATGGCGCCTCTTCTTGTTTCAATGCGTCCCCGGACCCTTCCTGGGCCGCGCACATGCCGTCGGCCATGATTTGCGCACCGCCCTCTTGGACGGCCCCCACTTTGACGCTCCCGAGTCTGCAGTAGCAAGTCATGGGAGTCTATGCCGCCGAGATGGGTTCGGAGCGGGTGGGGTCGGAGGATCGCGCCGCATCGCCGATGCATCGCTGCGGCTCGATGTGGGGCCCAATTTTCTTCACGACAGCGTCGCCGATGCGTGGCCGACGTCGCCAGTGCATCGCCGATGCATCGCCGATGCATCGGCGATGCGGCGCCATCCTCCGACCCCAACGACTCGGACCCCATCTGGGAGGCCTCTAGGGTCTGCGGTGGCAAATCATGGGAGCCGCGTGTGCCTTCGCACTTCCTTCTTTGGATTGCATTCGTGTGATTGGCGTCTGGTAGTCGGTGTGACAGTGCGGATTTTGCGTTGATTAAGCGTCGGTTAGCGTCGGTTCGCATCGGTTCGCGAGAGCCAACAAGATGGCATGGGAGGATCCCGCGAGTTGCCGCAGAACGAGTTGGCGGCTCGCCGAGGGAGAAGCGAGCGGAGGCGAGCCTTCTCTCTGAAGGCGGCGGTGCCTTTCGGAAGCCCGCCGGCCTTCCGAGAGACCCTCCGTGTCTCAGGAGGGGCAAAACACACAGACACAATTAATCGTCGATTCCCATGGACATATGGAAGACAAAAAACTCAAAACATATGGGAAAATAGGGGGAATCCCGTTGTTTGTGTGTGTATTCATTTGTGTGACCTGGGGCCCCTTCCGTGCCTTCGGAGAAGGCTTGGGAAGCTTCTCGGAAGGCGGAGGCCTTCCGAGCATGCCGAGGAGGCCCGCGCTGCCTGCCTCCGGGACGCGCGGCCGATTCGGGGCCGGGGGTCAAGTCGGGCTTGCCCCTCTCCCAGGGGGGGGGGGGGGGGGGGGGGGGGGAAACTCACACAGACACAATGAATCGTCGACTCCCAAGGAAATATGGGAAGATGTGGGAGGTGGGGGGGAAGACAAACACCCAGAACATATGGGAAATTATGGGGAATCCGGTTATTTGTGTCTACTTATTTGTGTGTGTCCCAGGGCCCCTTCACTTCTACAGGCGGAGTATTCAAACACAGTCGATAAATGTTCTGGGGACGATTTTTTGAATAATTTTTTAACCATTTTGGATTATGTTTTACTTGTTTTTTTCGCTTTTCGTCCAAAATCCCCCTCTGGGGGACAGGCCCGACCTCCTAGGGGGGAGGGGGGGGCTCAGGACCATCAACCGACGAGAAAGCGTCCAGGTCTCCTGGATGGGGGGGGTCCGAGTTGATGTGGTCAGGGGATTTCGCAGCATCATCGATGCATCGGCGGCGCGGATCGACGTGGAGCCCGGTTTTTGTCCATTCGGACGTCGCCGATGCATGGTACATGCATTATTGATACATTGCCGATGCGGTGCGATCCTCCGATCCCATCTGTTCGGACTCCATTTGAATGTCCAGAAAAACGGGATCGTATTCGCTGACATTGGCGCGTAAGTTGCCCGCGTCAGGTTGCGCGTAAGCGCCCTCGCTTCCTGCGTAGCGTACCGCGCCACCGCGTAAGGTCGTTGTGCCATCTCGCATAAGACCCGTCGCTCAAATGGCCGTCGCTCAAATGGCCCCGTCTTGAGTCCTTGGAGTCGAGCATGGCAGGTACCGCGCCGCACGGGCCCACACTCGGACATCGTCGCGCTGTGGAAGATGACGGACTGTGTGTTGCAATGTTTGGTGTCTGGGTGCCCCCATTGGGCCGCGGGACCGTCATAAAGCTGCTCGGGATGGGACGCCGGTCCCCAGGAAGGAGTTGAAACCCCAAGGGGGAGCCATACAGTTGGGGCCTATGCCAAGAACTACCCTGCTTGCCTCCAGGGTGCCCTAGGTTTGTTGGGTTTTGATGGTTTTGCGATGGACAGCATGACCTCCCCACACCAAACATCAGTGGACGTCCTGGGGCCCCAGGGGTGGGTTTCTTGTGGAAGGTTTCTTGTGGACTGGCCTCCACATGACTGTATGTTTTTGTTGGCCCGTTCCGTTTATCGACGGCCCCGAGGCGTGAGATCGGCCCCCAGAGGCCAAACATGGCGACACCTCGGCCGCCTCGATGTGCTCCAGGCGGCGTGTCCGTCTACAGGAGGAACATTCAAAAATAGTCAAACAATAGTCTGGGGAAGATGTTTTCGACTATGAGCATTGTTTGAATATTCTTTGATTGTGTTTCCTTTTTCGTCCGAAATCCGCCAGTAAGAGGACATGCCCGACCTAACGCCAGACCTTTGGACCACGCCAGGTGGAAACGCTCAAACTCCCCGGATGATTGCCCAGCCTGGCTTCGTCTGCGGCGGGGGCGATCGTCGGTCTGGGTGCTCCTGGGCCCCACCCGGTACGGCAGGGCGGCCAGACGCCCGCGGTGGCAGACGAGCGGCGGCCAGGGGAAGACGCCGCGGGCCCGCACCCGCCCGTGGCAGCTTGCCGGGGACAGGCGCGCCTCGTCACGCGAGAGGTGGTGCAGGACGCCGTGGGGCCAGCGCTAGGTCGGGCATTTACCCCTGCAGGTGGATCTTGGACGAAAAATCAAGAATGCCCCAGAACATAGTCAAACATAGTCCAGACAATCAAAAAACAACTCAGTACGACAAACCCGCCCAGGAGAATAGGTCGAAACCTCTGGGGGTCGACGTCATAAAAACATCTTGAAGTCGGGGGTCCGGAAAAGACCCGAAAAGTAATCAAACATTGCCAAAAACTAATCGAACAAACGTCCCCAGACTATTGTTACCTAACAGCGAGGACTGATAGGTTTCTAGTAGGGTCAAAAGAGAGCATCATGACGCCCCAGGGGGGTCTGGGCGGGATCCGGGGAGATGCCGGGGAGTCTTTTTTTAGACAACTGTTACACATTTCGTGGTCTTCGAGGTCCCAGAACTCCATTCCCGGGCCACATTCTGAATGCCCGGAGCCAATTGTAGGCCACTTCGTGCTCTTCGAGTTCCCAGATTTCCATTTCCGGGCCACATTTTTTGAGTGCCCAGAGCCAATTGTAGGACCCTTCGTGCTCTTCGAGTTCCCAGACCTCCGTTCCCGGGCATGATTTTGAATGCCCGGAGCCAACTGTAGGCCACTTCGTGGTCTTCGAGTTCCCAGAACTCCACTCCTGGGCATGATTTTGAATGCCCGGAGCCAACTGTAGGCCACTTCGTGTTCTTGGAGTTCCCAGAATTCCATTCCGGGGCAACATTTTGAATGTTGAGGCAGGCTGATGCTGAGGCTGAGGCAGGCTGAGGCTGAGGCAGGCTGAGGCTGAGGCCGAGGCTGAAGGCAGACTGAGGCTGAGGCTGAAGCAGCCTGAGGCTGAGGCTGAGGCTGAGGCAGGCTGAGGCTGAGGCTGAGGCAGGCTGATGCTGAGACAGGCTGAGGCTGAGGCTGAGGCTGATGCAGGCTGAGGCTGAGGCAGGCTGAGGCTGAGGCCGAGGCTGAAGGCAGACTGAGGCTGAGGCTGAAGCAGGCTGAGGCTGAGGCTGAGGCTGAGGCAGGCTGAGGCTGAGGCTGAGGCAGGCTGATGCTGAGGCAGGCTGAGGCTGAGGCTGAGGCTGATGCAGGCTGAGGCTGAGGCAGGCTGAGGCTGAGGCCGAGGCTGAAGGCAGACTGAGGCTGAGGCTGAAGCAGCTGAGGCTGAGGCTGAGGCAGGCTGAGGCTGAGGCTGAGGCAGGCTGATGCTGAGGCAGGCTGAGGCTGAGGCTGAGGCTGATGCAGGCTGAGGCTGAGGCAGGCTGAGGCTGAGGCCGAGGCTGAAGGCAGACTGAGGCAGAGGCTGAAGCAGGCTGAGGCTGAGGCTGAGGCAGGCTGAGGCTGAGGCTGAGGCAGGCTGATGCTGAGGCAGGCTGAGGCTGAGGCTGAGGCTGATGCAGGCTGAGGCTGAGGCAGGCTGAGGCTGAGGCCGAGGCTGAAGGCAGACTGAGGCTGAGGCTGAAGCAGGCTGAGGCTGAGGCAGGCAGGCTGAGGCTGAGGCAGGCTGATGCTGAGGCAGGCTGAGGCTGAGGCTGAGGCTGATGCAGGCTGAGGCTGAGGCAGGCTGAGGCTGAGGCCTGAGGCTGAGGCTGAAGGCTGAGGCTGAGGCAGGCTGAGGCTGAGGCCGAGGCTGAAGGCAGGCTGAGGCTGATGCTGAGGCTGAGGCTGAGGCTGAGGCAGGCTGAGGCTGAGGCTGAGCTGAGGCTGAGGCTGAGGCCGAGGCTGAAGGCAGACTGAGGCTGAGGCTGAAGCAGGCTGAGGCTGAGGCTGAGGCAGGCTGAGGCTGAGGCTGAGGCAGGCTGAGCTGAGGCAGGCTGAGGCTGAGGCTGAGGCTGCAGGCTGAGGCTGAGGCAGGCTGAGGCTGAGGCCGAGGCTGAAGGCAGACTGAGGCTGAGGCTGAAGCAGGCTGAGGCTGAGGCTGAGGCAGGCTGAGGCTGAGGCTGAGGCAGGCTGAGGCTGAGGCTGAGGCTGAGGCTGAGGCAGGCTGAGGCTGAGGCTGAGCTGCAGGAGGCTGAGGCTGAGGCTGAGGCAGGCTGATGAGGCTGAGGCTGAGGCTGAGGCAGGCTGAGGCTGAGGCTGAGGCTGAGCAGGCTGAGGCTGAGGCTGAGGCAGGCTGAGGCTGAGGCTGAGGCAGGCTGATGCTGAGGCAGGCTGAGGCTGAGGCTGAGGCTGATGCAGGCTGAGGCTGAGGCAGGCTGAGGCTGAGGCCGAGGCTGACGGCAGACTGAGGCTGAGGCTGAAGCAGGCTGAGGCTGAGGCAGAGGCAGTCTGAGGCTGAGGCTGAGGCAGGCTGATGCTGAGGCAGGCTGAGGCTGAGGCTGAGGCTGATGCAGGCTGAGGCTGAGGCAGGCTGAGGCTGAGGCCGAGGCTGAAGGCAGACTGATGCTGAGGCTGAAGCAGGCTGAGGCTGAGGCAGGCTGAGGCTGAGGCAGGCTGAGGCTGAGGCAGGCTGAGGCTGAGGCTGTGACTGCGACTGCCGTTGCCCCAGCGACTGTCATTGCGAAGGGAATGCTTCCAGATATGCTCCTACACATCGCTGTTAGGCTGATTTGCTGGGATAATTGTTTAAACAACGTTTGAATGTTCCTCCTGTAGAGGGACATGCCCGACTTAAGGCCAGCCAACGACCTCACTCGGAGCATGGCCAGC
>CAUYUJ010019045.1:170858-188856 GCA_963575745.1 Prorocentrum cordatum
CTTCACTGGGCCCTGGGCTCGTCAAATCATTACCCCAAGACGGCCCTGGGGAAACACATCTCGACGTGGCGAGCGAAATCATACTGTCAGTGCCAGCTTCGATTCTGCCGATTCGAATCAAATGGATATCGACGATTTCCGATTTCCATTCGATTCGTCTCCACATTCCGATTTCGGTTTGGATTTCTTCGCGTGTTTCGACCGACTCGGACCAGCGGCGGTGGATCTCTCGATGCTTCCCGATCTGACTGCAGATTTCCGACTCCACGTGATGATTCCCATGGCTGGTTAGATGTTACACTCCGTTTTCGGGTTGCCGCCCTGATCGTCTCGCGGCGTGAAAAGAACACGAACGGCGTTTGGACACTTTTCGGCATCTGCGGGCCCTTGCCAGGCCCCAGGGCGATCAGAAAACGGGGGCGAAAGCCAGGTTCCCGGGAAGGGGTTGAACCCTTTGGGAGACCACGTTGTGGAGAAAACGCAATGTCAGGAGCCATGCCGATGTTGTCGGATATTTGAATGGATTCGGTTTCGCGGATGTTCGATTCGATTCGATTACGGATTCCGAGTTTTTTTGTGCCTGTTGTATGCGCTTCTCGTGCGGGCGGGGCGTCGATCTCGATGCCTCTCGTCGGCCGACTCGATTTTCCGACTCGGCTTGGGGTTCTTGCGATCCTCCTCAATCCTCCTCGATCCTCCTCTACCTCCTCGTCCTGCGATCCTCCTCCTCGAGCTTTCGGAGACAGAGGCCTGTGGGCCGCGGCCGGCGCCGGCGGCGGCGGACTGCCCGAGGCTCTGGAGGGGCGCCGCCTCGGGGGAGGCGCCGCGGACGTGCGGGGGGCAGTCGGCCACATACAGAGAGGGGTTCGGGGGAGGGGGGAAGACTTGTTAGAAGCACCCCTCAACTTAGAAGGCGCGGGCCTTCTCTGCAGATGTAAGGGCCGGCGCCTTCTGAGAAGCAGCCTCTTTCTAAGAAGCATCCCCTCCTCCCCCTTGCCCCCTTGTGCGAGCCGCCACGGCAGGCTCGCCTCCCCTCGCGGGGGGGGAGGGGCCAGGCTTCCCCTTCGCCAGGGGCTCGCCTCCCCTCGGGGGTCGCCTCCCCGCGGGGGTCGCCTCCCCTCGCGGGTCGCCGCCCCTCGCGGGTCGCCGCCGCTCGGGGGTCGGCTGCCCTCGGGGGTCGCCTCCCTTGGGAGAGGAGGGGGGAGCGAAGCCTCGCCTCCCCTCGGGGGTTGCCCCTCCCTCCCCTTCGCCAGGGGCCCCTCGCCTCCCCCCTTCGCAGGCTCCTCCTCCTCCTCCTCCACCTCCTCCTCCACCCTCTCCTCCTCCACCTCCTCCTCGATCGCTCTCGCGCCCGACCCCCGAGTTCACTCCGAAACGGCTGTCGGAGACCGAGCTAATGGCCTGACTCTCCGTCGATGTTTTTGTCTGGGGCTGTTTCTGGGCCCCGAGGCCATGATGATGAGGCGGAGGAGGAGGAAGACGAGGAGGAGGAGGAGGAGGAGGAGGAGGAGGAACAGGAGGAGGAGGAGGAGAAGGAGGAGGAGGACGAGGAGGAGGAGGAGGAGGAGGAGGAGCTCCCATCAATTTGCAGGACGAGTAAGCGCCTTCGCCAAGCCCCAGGTGCGTCAGAACACGTCTCGGGGTGGCAAGCTGGTCCTTTCAGGAAGGGGTCGAGCTCTTTGGGGAGCCACGATGTGGCGAATCATGACGTCGGATGTTTGGGCTTGGAACCACGACGTAACGAGCTGTTGGGCTTCAGGATCACGATGTTTGGGCTTCAGCTTTTGGACTTCACGATGTTTGGGCTTGTTGGGGCTTTGGAGTGGAGCCGCGATGTAACGAATCACGACGTTGGAGGTCTTTTCGTGTGTTGTTTGAAGCGGCCCCTCGCTTCACCGAGGGCGTTCTAGCGGTGCCCGAGTCGTCCCGAACGGCCGCCAGAGGCCGGGTTTATGTCCCGAAAGCCAGCCTTGTGCGTCGAGGCTGCTCGACAGAGTTGCGGCGGCACACTTTTCGCCATGTGGGGGGAGCCTTGAAAGATTTTGAACGGCTGATTTAAAAACATGGCCTTGCAAGGCCTGGTTTTTGATCCGCAAGGCCTTGGTGAAGTGGTCGAGGGGCCCAAAAGCCGACGTCTCGAAGAAGTCTAGTCGACAGATGCCTCGGTGGGGGGTTCTCGAACAAGTCGAGTCGACAGATGTCTCGGGGAGGGGTGTCGGCCTGCGAGTCGAGCTCCCGCCAGGGGGACCAGGACGGGGACGGAGAGGGCGGTGACAAGGACCGGCAGCAGATCTTGAGCAGGACTCGCTTTCGGTGTCGCCGCGGGCGCTGCCCGTTTGGGAGAAGCGTCGCCTGCCCAACAGCGGCTGCTGCTGGTGTTCGACGGCATTCGCTGGTGGGCATGGGGTGTTCGTGCTTTCCGTGCCCATCTCGGGTCTCGGGTGTGCCAATCCCCGTGTGCGTCGTGGTGGAGGACCGCGGATCGTGCAGAAAGACCCCCCCAACCAACCCCCACCACGACGGGGAAGGCCGAAAACACTCAAACACTCTCCGCCGTGATTTCTAGAAGGCGAGGAGGTCAGGTTGCAAGGAATGCCCGCAGGTGCGGCCGTCGGGGGTGTGAGGGGGGGGAGGGGCACTTGGGGCTATCGTTTAGGGAGGGGGGCGTGCTCCCGACGAATGAAGCGCAGTTGCATGCCCCCTGCGTAGGGGTAATTATGCGGCGCGAGCCTCTGCTCAGTGGTAAGGCCTGTTTTCAGGCCTCAGACCAAAACCACGTTGCGTCGCGACATGATAGCGACGGGAGGCTATTTACAATTTTCGGCCTCCAGGGGCCCTTCCCGGACCCTGGGGACATGAGAAACGATTCGGGACGAAAAGCTGGCCCCCAGGAAGGGGTCCAGACCTCATGGGGAGGCACTCTGTAAAAGTCACGGCGTCGAATGTCGAGGCCTTGCCGAGAGTTGCCAAACTTGTCTGCACGATCACAGTGATCATTCCAGCCGACCTCATCTTGGGGCTCCAGGGAAACACAAAGCGTGTAAGTTGGGAGAGCCTTTCCTTCGTGCTCGAGCAGCCTGACCAGAGGGCCGCGGCACGCATTCTGCCTGAGTCCGCGGTCCTCTGTCGAGCGCACCTCCGGCGAGCGGCGGTATTGCCCAGCCGTCTTGATGCCGAACTGCCCCACCGTGCTGCAGGCCACGGTCTCCTGAGCCGGAACAGCAGTTTGGGGGGAGGGAGCTGGAGCTGAAGGGTGACGCCCTGACCTCGCGTCTTGCACGAGGTCACGACGAGAAGTTCTTGTAGCTGTTTTCGCGCTCCAGGGGCTCTCACCCGTCCGGGATCTTGACAAGAATGATCGAGGATGAACGAGGGGGTCCTTTGGAAGGGGTCCAGACATTTGGGCCATTTGGGGTGCCGCGTTCCCAGACCTGCGACGTGGTGCCGAGATTTGTTCCACAACGAGGCTCCCCAGAGGTCTAAACTCTTTTCTGGGCGTTGGCTTCTCATCCCGAGTCGTTTCGAGCGCTCCCGGCCGGGGCCGTGCAAGCAGCCCCCCGAACAGAAAATGCATACAGCCTCCCGTCGTGATGCTTTCACGGCGCGAGGAGGTCAGGGTTGGACCAGGCGTGGAGGAGGAGGATGAGGAGGAGGGCCATGATGAGGTCGTTGAGGAGGCTGGAGGACAAGGAGGAGGAAGAGGAGGAGGAGTTGACGAGGAGGGGACGAGGACGAGGACGAGGATGAGGCGGAACGAGGACGATGACCAGGACAGACGGGGACGAGGACGAGGAGGAGGAGGAGAAGAGGAAGGGTGATGTGGAAGAGGAGTGGGAGGAGGGAGGGGGGGGACGACAGCTGGAGGAGGAGGGCCGAGACCGAGGAGTGGAAGGCAGCCTATGCCGCTGGTGCTTCCGCCGCACCAAGGGCGCTTCTCCACGGCGCCTGCGCGAAACTGGCGTGCGCCGCCGCGCCGCCGCCGGCCCGCGCCCCCACCGTTCCGGCTTCCGCGGCCCGCGCTGCCGCTCCGCTTCCCATTCGGCGTCTTCGGCAAAAACGGAGGAGGGGCAGCAGCAGCAGAAGAACGAGGACGGCGAGAGCGAGGGGCGAGGATGAGGAGCACCAGAAGAAGGAGCAGCAGAGCATTGGAAGGAGGAGGAGGAGGAGGAGGAGGAAGAGCTTGCGTGATGGGCAAACGCTCCCCATGTTCCCTTCATGCATGCCTGACGCCTCTCGTCTCTCCCAGACCTCGCGTCGTGAAACAGGCGCGGCGGCAGGTTTTTCACAGTTGTCAGTCTCTGCCAGGCGCCCTTGCTGGGCTCTGTTCGTTCTGCATTATCCTCCCTATCCCGGCATGAACGCGTTGTATACATCACGTCTGTCTTTGTTGTTTCTTGCCTTGTTTACTTTTCGGCCTCTGAGGACTGTCTTCGGGTTCTGGGTCCGTCGAAAAAAATGTACATTGGCCTCGGGCAAGGAGTCCAGATTTCTGGAGACCCCGCATTGAAGAGGTACAGATGTTGGATCTCTGAGTCTCCACGAGTTCCTCTCCTCCCTGTTACTCCCTCTCCTGCATTCTACTTCCCCTCTCCCCCGCCCCCCTTCGCTCTCGTTCTGGCCTCTTCCTCTCCCCCTTCTCTCTCCCTCGTTATCTCTTCCTCGCTATTTCCCCTTATCGCTCCCTACACCCTACACTCCTCCCTTCCAGCTCTTCCATTCTCGTTTCCTGCTCGGCTTTCTCCCTTTTGCCGCCGCGTTTCACATGCTGCCACCCACATCCAAGCGTACATCTGGAAGTGTTCCCTTGCTTCGTTGTTGTGTTGGTTGTTGTATTCTCTCTCTCTCTCTCTCCCTCTTTTCTCTTTCTCTTTTTTTTCTTTCTCTCTCTCTCTCTCTCATTACAGACACCCAGATGCATATGTGTGCATCAAAGATATATGTTTGGTGACCCCTCTCCCTCCCTATGTTTGCCTGCTGTTTTCTTGAACCTCAGGCGGATCGTCGCAAGCGATGGTTGCAAATTGCTCGCTGGGCCAAGTCACTGGCCAGGCCCACCCCGTGCCCAGGATCGGTGTACATAACCGCAAGAAGCCATTAAGGACCCTCCCGGGGCTATCATTAGCACAGCACCGTCATTAAGTAATTATGGGGTGCGGTTTTCGCCGAACGATATGATTAGCTCCGCGCAAATTGAACGAACATAAATCATTCCCGCGCCCCGGCTCGGGTGGTACCCCAATTGAATTCGGAATACGAATAAGAGTGACATACGAGTAATATAACTAATAAGAATAAGGATACGAGTAAGAGTATTACTACACATAATAATACTAATACTAATAACAATAAGAGTAGGAATCAGAGTACGAATGTCAATCCGACTAAGAATGGTAATCATACTCCGAACACTAATTACACTACGAATCATAGCAAGAAGAACACTCATATGAGTAAGCATACTAAGGCGAACAATAGTAAACATAATATGAGTAAGAATGATAATACGAATAAGGATAATAGTGTTACTAATAGGGGTAATACTAAGACTAGGAGTAAGAATAATAGTAAACATCTAACTCTTAATACTACTCTTAAGCATAACCCGAACAAGAATCACACTAAGAGTGTTAAAACGAATAAGGCTTATACTTGTAAGAATACGAATGCAAATGCGAATTCGACTAACAATCATACTAAGACGAATAATGCGAATCAGAGTAAGGATACTAATGTGAGTAAGCATACGAAAACAGACGGGTTTCCCTGCTTCTTTATTCCCTCCCTCCTTTTTTCTCATGTGCTTCATCATCCTTGTCTTGTGCTACACGATTATTATTATCACCCCTGTTGAAACATTGTTTTTTTCCCCGCCGTCGTGTGGGGTTCTGTGCATCCAAGGATATCGCCCCCGCCACGCACGGCGCGTTATCTTAGCACCTGCACCGCCAAAATGATTCGCCCCCCATCGTAGGCACGGACGGTTCCTTTTCAAAGTTGGGCTCTCCCTTGCGTTGGATTTGGTGTTGTTATTGTTGGTGTTGGCGGTGTTTTTGGTGTTTTTGATGTTGATGTTGTTGTTGGTGTTGTTATTGGCCTTGTTGTTCTAGATGTAATTATTATTGCTCGTAGTATTGTCGTTGTTCGTGCTGGTGCCGTGCCGTAAGGGAGTCTTGAGGAGGAGGAGCAGGAGGATGTTTGTTTCTGTTTAGCTGGGCCAAGGCCTCTTGATTGAGGCCTCGGCCCTTGGCTTGATCCGCAATGGCGAATAAGACCCAAACTCGCTACGGGGGGGAGTAGGAGGAGGAAGAGGAGGAGGACCCCTGACGAGGAGGAATAGAAGGATGAGGAGGACCCCTGAGAAGGACGAAGAGGAAGAGGAAGGCCCCTGCTCGGAAGGCCGAGCGCTGGGAAGACGCGCGGCCATTCCAGTTCTCGCCCAGACCGGCCACCTGACGCAGACTCGTCTGCGTCCAGAGCAGTTTCTGAGGATGTCTCAGGCGAGGCGCTTGTTTCAGAACCGCAAGGAGACCATATTGCGAGAATGTCTCGGGTGGTTTTCTTGTTTCGGCGAGCAGACTCGTCTGCGTTCAAATAAAGGTGCGAGGTGCCAGGGTAACGCTTCTGGGGTGCCCGGTGCGTTATACTTTCGCCGGAGAGGGGGGGGGGATTCTTAATTGCTTGATGCGGTTACCCTCCTGGTCCAGGCTAGGCGGGTCTATACAACATGCCTGCTGCTGGCGCGCGGTCCTCCTCGTCCCTCCACCTACACATCTGCATCGTCGTCTCGTCCTCCGTGTCCTCCACGTGCTCGTCCTTCTCCTTGCTTCTCCCTATCTCGTCCCCGCTACGTACATCCAATTAGGAAGTCAGGTTACCACATTTTGAGACGTCACTCGTTGCGCGAGGCTTCGCGAGCAGAGGGTATGAAGACGATGCAAGTTAATGGCGTTGGTTTACCATCACGGCGATGTTCTGCGTGATGCATTCGACTAAAGCTTCAGTATGACCGCACACTTCCTTGTACACGTACGGCCTTCATCCAGGCCGCCCCATTGCAGCCACTGGTGGCGCAAAGTACTCAGCGCCATGTCGCTGACAGTCAATGGTGGCCTGTAAAGGCCTGCGGGGCAATTTCCACCCTCGAATGCAACCATTTTTCATAGGTTAGGTTTTGCTTGAGGTGTTTTTTGTTTAGTGAAGAACCAGCCCAAGTAATATATTGGTTTAGTGAAGAACCCCTCCAGTGTAGGCCTTGCCTGGTTCCTTGGTCTTGGATTCTTTTCTGGGCGTTGCCCAGATTCCCAGGTCTTGATCCTTGGTTTCCCCATTTTTCCCGGCGGAGCCGGGTGAAATTCCATGCCCGCCGGTGACTGACTGACTAATTGATTGTTTGACTGATTGACTGACTGATTGACTGACTGAACGTCAGGAGGGCACCTTGAACAACACATTTCAAACCGCCCGCGGGCGCGGAACGGCAACTGGGCGACACATTTCGACCACCCGCCCGAGGGCGCGCAACCGCAACCGCACCTGGGCAACACATTTCAACCCGCCCGCGGGCGCGCAACCGCAACCGCACCTGGGCGACACATTTCAACCCGCCCGCGGGCGCGCAACCGCAATCGCAACTGGGCGACGCATTTCAACCCGCCCGCGGGCGCGCAACCACAACTGGGCGACGTTTCAACCCGCCCGCGGGCGCGTCGACCCGCCAGCGGGCGCCCAACCGCAACCGGAACTGGACGACACATTTCATCCCGCCCGCGGGCGCGCAGCCGCAACCGCACCTGAGCGACACATTTCAACCCGCCCGCGGGCGCGCAAGCGCAACTGGGCGACACATTTCAATCCGCCCGCGGGCGCGCAACCGCAACCGCAACTGGGCGACACATTTCAACCCGCCCGCGGGCGCGCAACAGAAACCGGAACTGGGCGACACATTTCAACCCGCCCGCGGGCGCGCAACCGCAACCGGGACTGGGCGACACATTTCGACCCGCCCGCAGGCGCGCAACCGCATTTGGGCGACACATTTCGGCCCGCCCGCGGGCGCGCAACCGCAACCGCAACTGGGCGCCACATTTCAACCCGCCCGCGGGCGCGCAACCGCAACCGCATCTGGGCGACACATTTCAACCGCCCGCGGGCGCGCAAACCGCAACTGGGCGACACATTTCGACCCGCCCGCGGGCGCGCAATAACTACTGGGCGACACATTTCAACCCGCCCGCGGGCGCGCAACAGCAACCGCAACTGGGCGACACATGTCGACCCGCCCGCGGGCGCGCAACCGCAACCGCACCTGGGCGACACAGTTCAACCCGTCCGAGGGCGCGCAACCACACTGGGCGACACATTTCAGACCCGCCCGCGGGCTCGCAACCGCAACCGCAACTACGCGCCATATTTCGACCCGCCCGCGGGAGCGCAACCGCAACAGCAACTGGGCGACACGTTTCAACCCGCCCGCGGGCGCGCAACCGCGACCGCATCTGGGCGACACAGTTCAACCCGCCCGCGGGCGCGCAACCGCAACCGCAATTGGGCGACACATTTCGGCCCGCCCGCGGGCGCGCAACTGCAACCGGAACTGGGCGACACATTTCAACCCGCCCGCGGGCGCGCAACCGCAACTGCACCGCTCACCTGCCGCCCTCCTCCAGGGGCTCTGAGGCGGAGGAAGGGTGGGAGGGAGGTGGGAGGGAGGGGGGAGGGAGGAGGGAGGCGGGAGGGAGGAGGAAGTGTGGGGGGGGGAGAGGAGACGGAGGGAGGGTGGAGAGCTCACAATGATTGGGGGCGGACAACTACTGCCACCCCCTTTACCACGCAAGTAGATCTCCACAGCCTCCACGGTCTGCTAGCGAGATGGGTGGGTGAACCGCCCCCGAGGGGGGAGACGAGGCTTTGACAGAAGCGGCCCGTTGCACCGTTTAGTTTGAAGTTGGGGGGGGGGCGATGCGGCGGGGGTCGATTGCGCGTTCACCCGCGCGCAAACTGCCCGCGGATGTAGGTGCACCGGCGCCGTCTTATTCATGCAGCCTGCCGCGTCTTATCCATGATTTGGTGCAGGAGCAGGTGGAGGAGGAGGGGGAGGGGGACGAGGAGGAGGTAAGGGAGGAGGAGGAGGAGGAGCAGCAGGACGAGGAGGAGGAGGAGGAGGAGCAACAGCAGGACGAGGAGGAGGAGGAGGATCAGGATGGCCAGGAGGAGGAGGACGACGATGGGGAGGGGGATGCCAGGGTGGTGCTGCTTGAGAAGGTGCACGAGTAGGCGCTTGTTGCGGAGGACTGAGGAGGATGAAGTTGTGGACGTCAAAGAGGATGGATGTGGATGTCCTCATCGCGGCCTCCGGGCGTGACCCGCGGATCTCCGCCGGGACCCTGCAGCGGATAATCCCCATTCCACGGTGCTGCCTCGGATTTATCTGGTTCCGCGGTGTTTTTTTGTTTTGTCCATTTCGTTCTCTGGTTCTGTGGTCCTGGTTTCCGTTTCACCGATTTTGTTGTTCGGGTTAGTTGGTATTTGAAGCGCCAAGCAATATTATGCAACGCCGATCAATGCCACGGAATGCCCGACAACGCCATTCAATGCCAAGCAATGTCGAGCAATTCCAAGCATCGCCAAGCAGTATCCAACAGGGCAAATCGATGGCACACAACCCCAAGCCAATGCTACACCAGCAATGGATTACCATATCCAGTGTTGGCAGGGATTTTCCCCGAAAGCTCCCCGAACAGCAGGACTGACTGTTTCCAGGGCATGGATGTGCGAAGCGACGGGAGCGTTTCGGCCACAGGGCCAGCAATACGTGGTCGAGCAGGAGCCCCATATTCCACATTCCAAGCGGAGGCCCCAGCAACGGGATGGCATGCTTGAGCACGCCACGACCGCTGCTGCTCGGAGTCGCTGAGCCTGACGACTTCGGCAGAGCCTTCGAACGACCATTTTTTGCCATGGATGTGCCGCGATATCATTTGCCCCGCGCCAGCGACGCCGCGGACCATGTGGGGGGCCGCCCAACGAACCAGAACGCGAGGCCAGAGCGCGAACTCTCACAGGTGACCCCACCCAAGCAGCCAGCAGTGGATATGGATCAAAACGAAGGGAAGACCCCTCAAAAAATATCCGTTTCCAGTACTGCTGCCAAAAGACCCCGCAGGCGGCGATGGCTTGCGAGCCCCCACCACGGTGCCCGCAACGCTGTAATGGGCGAGTCCAGACTTTGGTATGAACTCTCAAGCGGGTGGTTCGGGAGCCGTTGCTAAGGACCGCAACGTAGAACGCGAGCACATCGGATTGAACACGAGTGCTGTCGCATGTGCCCGCATTATTTTTTTGCAGCACCAGGCTGTTGCCCTCTCTTCCTCATGCGACAACGTCGACCTGACCCGCATCCACGGCCCAATCGCAGTTGAAGGCGAGTGCAACGTTTGTTCCAACACGCATATGTGACCTTGACTCCTGCGTTGGATCCGCCAACAGGAAAAAAACCCTACCCCCAGAAATGAGATCAGCGGCGGTAATGATCAAATATGCGGTGCAGATGCCAAGCTAATGCCAAGCGGTACCAAACACTGCCAACCAATGCCAAGCACCGCCGTGAAATGCCAGGCAATGCCACGCCACGCCGTGCAATGCCAAACAATGCCAAGCGCTGCCATGCAGCGGTTCCACGCAATGCTAAGCAACGCCAGACCATGCCAAACAATACCAAGTCAATGCCAAGCGATGCCACACCAGCCAAGCAATGGCAAGCATCGCCCTGAAACGCCAAGCAATGCCAAGATCTGCCTAAGCAGCAATGGTTTAAAGCATTGCCAAGCAACGCCAGACAATGCCAACCGATTCCAACCATTGCCAAGCAATGATTCCAGCCAGCGCCGAGTAATGAGTTTTTTTTGTATTGGTTTTTCGATGCCCAGAACTGATGTCACTGGCCGTGGAAGAGAGGAATCGCGAGTCCGGGGTCGCGCAGGGTTCGTTGATATTGAAGGGCATTGTCGCGGGAAGAAATGCTGTTATGCACGTGCTTACCTTGTCATGGGATCGGCGATCACCAGCAGCACGCAGCCCTTATATCACGATCTCTCACCCATCATTTTCCCACCTCCTCACCACCTCCCCACCATCGTCCATCTCACCGTCTACCTCATCACTGCTGGAAAATACTCCCTGGATCAGTTGTGGGAATATGGCGTTGTTGGGCTCTCGGAGTGGCCCAGTTTGGACGATTTACCAATAACGGGGAGGAGGACGAGGAGGAGGAGGAGAAAGAGGAAGAGGAAAAGGCGGATGAAGGTGAGGAGGAGGAGGAGGAGGAGGTGGAGGAGGAGGAAGAGGACGAGCGAAGGTCGTAAGCGGAGGAGGAGAGAGGATGAGGAGGAGGAGGAGGAGGAGGAGGAAGACGAGAAGGAGGGTACTAGGATAGGGGGAGGAGGAGGAGGAGGGAGAGGTCGAGGGAGAGGATGAGCGAATGAGAGGGAGGATGAAGGATACGGATAAGATGCTGCACATGACATGGAAGGTGGTCATGAGGAGGATTTACAGTCCAAGATGAGAGAAGGGTAGGCCACTTTCTGAAGCCACGGCCAGCGCCCGAGCTGTGACCGAGGCATGGTCGGCGTCGGTGGGCTCCCGTGGAGTGAAGGGCGAGGAGGAGGAATGAGAACGCGAATGGAGAAGAAGGACGAGGATGACGAGGAGGAAAAGGAGATGGATGGATGGATGGACGGGTGGATGGATGGATGGAGTCCTCCCCGCGAGGCGGCATTGTGGGGGCGCGGGCACGGCCCCTGTAGCGGAGGATAGCAGGGCTCAAGGACAGCGACTGCTGCGACCCCACAGCGTCCGCTCAGAGGATGGGAAAGCACCGCCTGCGGGGACAGGAGAAGGGGAAGGGGAGGACAGGGGACGGACCGAGGAATTCCCGACAGATCCTGGCGCCGCGCTTCCCCTGGGCCCACGGAGGAGGAGCCGTTCCTTGGCCCTGGCAGCGAACGCGATGGAGAGGCGTGGAAGGCCCGGGGAGGGGGGCCTAACGGCGATCCCTCCCACAGGGACCCCCGCCCGCACTCCCACCCGCCTCGTGTCAGCGCAGGACGGAGCTGCGAGACTGAGAGAACTGGGGGGGGATGGGGTCACCCCAGGAGTAGCAGAGATTGGTACTGCTCGGCTCTTGGTGGCTTGGCCCAGAATGACGCCTCCTCGTTTTTTTTCCAGAAGCTTGCCAGCGCGGCCGCCTCTGCGTAGCCAGCCTCCCCCTGTCGCGAGCTCAGTATCGCTCTTGTGCCAGCCTCCCGCTCAGGCGGAGCGTCCGCTAAGCGAGCGCGCCAGTAGGGCTGCCGTATGGCTTTCCGCCCGCTCGCATTATGCAAGCACGTGGAAACTGGGGTTGCGCGTGAGGACCCCGCAGCAGATGCAACATGTCCGACGAACCCCACAACGCCCCCCCGATGTGAGCGAGGCGGAAATGCGAAGGCGCAATCGGGAGAGTGGTCGCTTACCCCAGAGCTCTGCCGAGCCCGGGCCTGAGGACAGGGTTCGGCGTAGATCCTGCCGGATCCTCCCACCCGGTGACACGTAAGGTAGCGGTCGCGCGTGCTGGGCTTGCTCCTGGAGGAGGAGGAGGAGGAGGAGGAGGAGGAGGAGGAGGAGGAGGAGGAGGAGGAGGAGGAGAAGAAAGAGGAAGAGGAAAAGGAGGAGTAGGAGGGGGAAGAAAAGGGGCACAATGATGAAAGAGGATGAGATGGAAAGGGCCAAATTACAGCTCAACCACACCCAGTTGCCCCCCAATCCCCCCGCCGAGGGTCGGGAAGCGGGGAGGCGCCCGCCTGCAGTGCGGCGACGGCTACTGCGACCTCCCGCCCGGCACCCGGCAGAAAGTGAAGAATTTCCTGGGTGCGCTTGAGGTGGGTGGGCGGGTTGGGTTGCTTGTTCACGAAGATGAAAAGTGACAGTATAAACATAAGTTTCTGGAAGTCGGCGCGGGCCTCTGAAAGCGCATACTGTATGCAGGCTTTGAACAACTTGAAGTGATCGAAGAAACCAGACCAGTGGCCGCGTTGCCGTATCTGGAATCGGTCGGGCGACGCTTTCTCCTGTTATCTCCCTTTGTTTCCCATTGTTTCCCATTGTTTCTCGTTGTCTGTCACTGTCTATCCGGATCCTTATCATTATCCCTTCCCTCTGCCTCTATCCCTGCCCCTCTCGACCCTTTATCCTACGTTGAATGGCCTTCGGCACATCCCGTCACCGTGCTTGGGCTGTGGGTCTGTAGCCACATGGATGTTCGTTGGGATCTCTCTTCCCTCCTGCTCCCCACATCTCCCTGCCCGTCCTCCTCCCCGCCCGGCCCCCCGCCCCGGCTCCTGCTCCCCAGGAGGTCTGGGCCCCTTCCGGGGGAGACCGGCGTCTCGAGCCGAGCCTTTCTCGTCGGCCCTGGGGCCCCTGGAGGCCGAGAGCGGCCACGAACATTCCCGCAGTGCCTTCGCCTCGGCGCGAGGGCGTCTGGGCCTCTCCCCCCCCCCGAGGCTCTCACCGCCGGCCCCTCCTCGGGTTCCCCTGCCCGCCGCTGCTGTGCCTCCCGCCGCGGCTGCTGCTCCTTCCCCTCGCCGTGCCGCCCGCCTCGCCCAGCCCCGCCGTCTCCAGCCCCAGCAGGCTGCTGCCTACCGCCGCCCCCGCCGTCGTCCCTGCCCTCGCCCACGTCGTTGCCCCCCTCGTTGTTGTCACCCTCGCCGCCGTCCTCGCCCTCGTCCTCGTCGTCGTCGTCACCATCGTCCTGGCCGTCGCATGTCGTCCTCTTTCTCGTCGTCTTCTCATCCTCTTCTCGTCCTACCTTATCGTCGCCCTCGTCGTCCTTCTCGTCGTCCTCGTCTGCGTTCTCGTCGTTGTCGTCCCCGGGGCGGGGCGGGGCTGCGCAAGGACGCGGACGGCGAGGGGTCCGGCGGCGCTGCCGCGGCCCCGCCGAGCTCTCCGGCCGAGGCCCGGGGGCCGAGGGGGCGAGTGGTTTTGCAGAGAGGATCTCCAGGCCTTCCCGATGGGGTCCGAGTTGTGGGGTCGAAGGATGGCGCCGCATCGCCGATGCATCGCTGATGCGGCTCGATGAGGAGCACGATGTTCCCGCGTCGATGTTGCCGATGTATCGCTGACGTCGACGCGGGCGGGGGCTCTTCTCAAGGGCTACGGCTCTTCGCGTCCCGCCCCAGTGGGTGCGGCTTTGCCCGCAATAGAGCGGGATGGGCGCTCGCCCGCTCGCCCTGGGAGCCCTCCCTGGGCCCCGGGGCCGTTCGAGATCAGCTTGAGGAGGAGCTTGTCCTGGGCAGGGGTACAGACCTCGAGGGGGTGACGTTGTGAAACACGGCGTCGGAGGTGGCCCTGGCCCAGGGTGGCCCCAGCCCTTCCAGGGAGTGGCCTGCACAGCACCCCTCATGAGGCCCACAGGGCCCCCAGGGGCTCCAGAATGTCGCGAAGAGAGTGGGGAACCTGGGGCCAGAGACACCTTGGGCCAACCCCGACCTCGGGCCACAGCGGACGCAGGGACTATGCGCGGACAGCCGATTGGGGCAACAGTTGGTGTTACCAACGCAGCGCGAGACGTTTAAGTGGTGGGCCAAAGCGAAAGCAGGGATTGCATGTTGTCACGCCCATTGGTGCCGCGGCTACAGGTGAGGAGCAATGCAAAGACCTGTTGCGCATGCGCTACTTAGGGCCGTAATCGGAGCTTGGCTCTTGATGGGGCGCGAAAGATGAGCAGCGGGTCGCGATGGAAAAGGGGAATACATGCGAATGTGCCCAGTTGGGCCGATGCTTGGGTTTGGGACTGAACGTGCGATGTCTGGGTAAACGATGACTCGCTGCTCATTGTAGCATCCTATAGGCTGGAGTGCTTGCGAATAGCTTGGGTACCATGGTGCTCGGTATAGTACAAGAGCCCGTTCGTATAATTAATGGATCGAACCAATGTTGTGATTGACGTTCAGCATGTGAGGATGAAGCATCGGCACATACATTATTTGTGATGCCCTCGGCTCATCCCACCATCGCGCCTGGGTTGCAGGTCAGAGGCCTGTTGTATGCCTGTGGGGTATATTTCTGGAGGCGTCTCCTTTTCGAGGCGGTGCTGGGGTATCTTTGGACCTCTCGGGGGCATCGTGGGTGCTCTTGGGGGCTTCCTTCGGGCCTCGTGGGAACCATGCTATTTATTGGTCTCGAGGGTGATCATGGGACGCAACGCTCAAACTGTCAGTTTGAGTTCCCCCTCCTGGGCCGACTTGAGGGACTCTTAGGCTGTCTTGACGCCCTCTTGGGCCTTTTTGGGGGCCCTCGTGGGGGCTCTTGGGCCGTCTTGGCGCTCTTGGGCCCTCTTGGAGCGTCGGAAGCCTGACACGGCGAGAAAGTGAAACTGTTTCAATTACCGGTGGAGAAACAAAGAATGTTGCCTCTTGGGGCCCTCGCGGAGCGTCCCCGGGCCCTGTCGGATCGTGCCGCAGGCCTCTTGGACCGTCTTTGGGCAACCTCGGATGTCTCGTCGAGCCCTTGGGCCGTCACCAGGGCCCTCCTTGGGCCGTCCTGGGGGAGCCCCTCTTAGGGTCCTCTGGGCTCTGGGCCGCCCCATCCTTCGCCAGTTCTCCATCTCCTCCCTCCTTGTCCTTCGTGTCGCCCCCACCGCCCACCTCCCCTATTCCTCAAGCCTCCCTCTTCTGCAACCCCTCCCTTGTCCATCCCCTCGTCCTCCACCCTTCCTCCTGTCCCCCGTCCCCTCCGAGGTCCCCCTCGCCGTGTCCTCTCTCTGCCCCCCCCCCTCCCCGTGCTTAGCCACTTTGACGGCACCTGCTCTCCCACTGCAACTCCCATTGCATCCTTAAACGGCCCATCTCACCACTTCTCCTCCAGCTTGCTGCAAAAGTTGGTAAGCGGAACGATGGTTGGAGAAGGAGCAGCTGACGAGGGAATGCGTGCGTGGAGCACCAGCAACGCCGCGGGGGAATGTTACAGACGATGATGCCGACCCATGGAGGTATGGACGTGATCCATGGACTGACTTCAGCTCAGCCAGGGACAGCCAGTCCACAACATGCAGCAGCCACCGGCGCGGTTGACCCAGAGAGCGCTGGAGAATCGTATGACGTATGCAGACAACGATTGGTGGTCAGGCAGCTCTGATTGCAACCAGCGTAGTCGCGATTTCGTTTCCCCGCCTCAGTGGCACGGATTTGAGAATCTACTGATTTTCCGTCAGAGCCTGAATTCCTGGAGGCCCAGAACGGGCTAACTACCAGAGCAACTAGCAGGAACAGTTGTGGAGTCATTGCCGATCGAGCTGCAGCAGAGGTTTCGGGTCATCCGCAGAACCCTTGATGTTGAGAGAGAGAGAGAGAGATCGGCAAGGTATTAGACCATGTGCTTGTTCTGAACAGAACGCGCCCTGGATATCGCCATCGAAAAGCTCAGAAACAGGCGCTGTTCGAATACAGTAGGCGAGGAAATACATTGGCAACTTACGTCCTCCGGCGAGATGCCCAGGTGACCGAGACTGAGACCCACGGATTGACTCTGCCAGATAAATTTCGCGGTAAGTTCTTTAAAAAAGGGCTGGGCTATCGGCTCAGATTCGGCTGAACATGAGGACGCTCGCGGGCGGCAGGAATGATTTCGCCAGCACACGACCCGCACTCCGGAGCATAAACGTGTGCGTAAAACAAGTATTGTCGTCCGCCCCTCACCCCCCAATTCGGACCTACCACCAAGATGCCGAAGATGAGTCGGAAACGCACTGCGACGAGGATTTGCGAGACGAGGCCGAGCTCCCGGAGGACAGGGCGGAGGCGGTCCTCCAGGCCCTGGGGCACCAAGACCTCGACGAACACGAGGCGATGGATGTGCTCGCTGCCTTGGTGGAGGGCCGCTACGGGAGAGAGCGACGTCGCGCGTGGAAGGGGTCTCTGCAGCTGCAGAGCGCGACGAAGCTGGACCCAGACTTCTTCGATCGCCGTCGAGCCAACCCAGGCTGCAAGAGGCCGACGGGATCGGATATGAAGGAGAGGCCTTTCTGCGCAAACTGCGGCGAGAAGGGGCGCTCGGCTGACGAATGTCGCAAACCGTGCCGCTCGCAGGACGATGGGCTTGCTTCTGAGGGCAGCCGCGGAGGTAAGGCGACGGGCGCCGCTGAGACACCAGGCGCTGGCGCGGGCGTCTCGTTCTACTACAGGAGCGTGAGCAACGCCCCCGAGTTCAATGGCGCGGGCTTCGACACTCGCGCTGGCGCGACGGATGGGGGAGTCGATCGACGAGCCTGGCTGATCGAACGGTGGCGCGAGCTCACCAACCGCTGCAAGGCCCCCGACGACCTCTCCGTGCTCCTGAGCCAGAAGGATGAGGGAGCCCACGCGCTGGTGGATGCCGCTGCGGCCCAGGCCCCGACGGACCTGCGGGGAAACCGTGCACACACCCATGCAGGCCATGAGCGACGTCGGGTGCAAGGTGGCGTTTGGTTGGGCACCTCCCAAGGGAATCGCAGCCCCGGGCACTGGCGGTCACGCCAGTCCCGTCGGTGAGGCGCGGGTGCCCGTGACCATCGCTGGCCGCGGCGTCGCTGAGTTCTTCGCGCGGCCGCAGGCCTGCCGGGCCCTGCTCCCAGTGAGGCTGCTCGACGCGATTGGAGCGACGATCGACCTGCGCAACAGCGCGATGGCGGTCGACAGCGACGGCGAGAGGGTCGAGCGGAAGCTGTCGGCCCACCCGGCGGGGCACAGGTCGGTCGGCCCGGCGCGTCGCGACGCGCGCCACCTCGGCCCCGAGATCGCCGGCAAGTTCCCGATCTCCGATTTTGAGATCGTCGAGGGCTGCCCCGCCCCCCGTCTCGGCGGTCGCCCGACGCCGGCTCGCTGCGCAGGCGGCAGCCTGAGGGCAGAGAGCGGCAGTTGCAGCAGCGGGCCCACGTTGCAGGCGTCAGCGCAGACCCCCCATTTCTGTCTTGAGTGGCCCAGGGGGGGGGGGG
>CAUYUJ010019046.1:0-35000 GCA_963575745.1 Prorocentrum cordatum
CCCTCCTCCTGCCCCTGCTCCTCCTGCTACTGCTACTCCTCTGCCTGCTTCCCTCCCCCGTCTCCCTTCCTTCGTCCTCTCGCCCTCCCCCTCCCCGACCCCCGACAAAAACTTGAGCAGGGATCGACCGTCCCGGCACTCGTGTAGTCCTACCACGAAATGTTCTTAGAACCCCAATTTGTTCTAAGAACAAAAACAATGTTCTTAGAACGTACACCCGATGCGGCAAAACAAGACAAGCTCCGCCAGGAATGCTCTGAGAACATTTCGTGGATACCACAAAAGGTTCTTAGAACATTGTTTGGTAGTCCTATAGGCGAGCCAAGACACTTCGCCACTGCTTGAAAAACATCGGCGCCCGCCTTCCCCGTCCGCGGCGCTGTCCTCCACGAGCCACGTGCCGGGCGCCGGCTCCTATGAGGCGGGGGCTGGGGAGGGAGAAGTGGCTGCACAGGATGTCGTGGCAGGCCGTCCTCCTCCTCCTCCACCTCCTCCTCCTCTTCCTCCTCCCCTCCTCCTCCTCCTCCTCCTCCTCCCCCTCCTCCCCTCCATCCTTATTCCTTATTCGAATATACTCTTACTCCCCCTTCTGGCCGGCCGATAGCGGCCCCATCCGGGCCCTCCCATCCTAACTATAATAAACCAACACAAAATCACATTTGTTCCGCTCAACATGGCCCTTCTTGTCGTCGACGATACGAAGTGCGTAGCAGGAACAGGACGCGGCGCACATCGCGCGTGGCCGTCAATCTGGGCCCTCCACATCCTAACCGTAAAAAAATCAACACGAAGTCGTTGTTAGTTCTCTCAACATGGCCTTTCTTGTCGCCGGCGATGCGAAATTCGTAGCAGGAATTAAACGCGGCGCACATCGCGCGCGGCCGTCAATCGGGGCCCTCCCATTCCAACTGTGCCAAAAACAATACCAAGTAATTGTTTTTTCTCGGGGCATGGCCTGTCTTGTCGCCGGCGATGCGAAATTCGTAGCGGGAACGGGACGCGGCGCACATCGCGCGCGGACGTCAATCCAGGCCCTCCCATCCTGACTGATAAAAGGTCAATGCGAAGTCTCCGTTGTTCCTCTCAGCATGGCCTGTCTTGTCGTCGACGATGCGAAAATCGTAGCAGGAGCGGGACGCGGCGCACATCGCGCGCGGACGTCTGGAGCAACCCCACGCGGGAGCGGCAATCCGACCTATCAAAAATTAATACAAATTCGACATGTGTCTTCTCAGCGAAGACTTTCTCGTCGTCGGCTTTGCGAAATGCGTGGCAGGAAAGGGGCGCGGTGCACATCGCGCACGACAAGGCAAGCTGTCGCTCCCGCTTCGGCGCCGCGCGCATGTCTTCTGAAAGTTGCACTCCCGCTAAGGTGCGGCGCACATTTTTCGTTCGCCAATTCGTCGAGCGCCTGAGGCCCCCTGGGGCCATTCAGGGAGGGTCTACTGGTACATCCTGGGGCTGCCCGGGGCTTCCCCAGGGCCTCGCGGATCCTCCTGGGGCCTCCTGAAGCATCTTGGGGGTTCCTGGGAGTCCCTGCGGCACCTCCGAGGGCTTCCTGGAGCCTCCTGGAACCTCCTGGGGCTTCCTGGGCCCTCCTGAAGCATCTTGGGGCTTCCTGGGGTTCGCTAGGGCTTCCTGCAACCTCCTAGGGCCTCCTGAGGCCTCCTGGGACCTCCTGAGGCTTCCTGGGGCCTCCTCGGCTCGTGCTGAAGTGCCATCGCAGTCTTTGAGACGCGCCAGGGATCTCCCATCGGTAACCACCATCGCGGCTGCATCAGCTGTGGCAAACCACTTTGCCGATCTGACTTCGGTCCCAGATTGCGTCGACAATGTTTCTTATGTTGCGGGATGGCGGGTGGGAATGGGCATGTCATGCTTGACTCGCTCGAGCTGGCTAGCTTGACTCCCTACTCCTACTGTCCCTCCCTCCCCCTCCCTTCTCCTCTCTCGCCTGCCTCCCCTCCCTCCTCGTGCTGCCACTCCCTCCGCCTCCTCCTCCTCCTCCTCGTCTTCCTCCTCCTCGTCCTCCTCCTCCTCCTCCTCCTCCTCCTCCTCCCCCTCCCTCCTCCCCATCCTCCTCGTCCTCCTCCTCGTCGTCGTCCTGCTACTCCATCGGATGAAGGCTCGTGGACGTTCTTACAACATGTGCCCTCCACAACTGCACGATATATGAATAGTGTCTGTCCTTTTTCCCCCGAAAGACGCCCCGAGAACGCAAGCCCCCCCTTTCCGCGTACAGCGCTCCCGCGCAGGATGGACCCGAGCTGTTTGTTGTGCGTCGTTCCAGTCCGACGGCTCTCGGTCCTCCCAGGCCTCCCCCTATAAGAAGTCAGGAGAATGAACATGAATGGGGCCCTGGGACACACATGTTCCCCATATTTGTCCTACATGTTCTGGGTTTGCGTCTTCCCCCCATCGTTTTCCTACAGGTTCTGGGTTTGCGTTCTGCTTTCGGTTTTCCTAAGAAATCAGGGGAACGAATAACAGGATTCCACATAGGTTCGTACATGTTTTGGGTTTGCGCCTTCCCCCCCCACCACTTCCCATGGTTTCCCATATTCCTGGAGGAATCGAGGGTTCATTGCGCCTGTGTGTGCTTTGTTACCCCTCCTGAGAACAATGGCACAAACAGAACACCTTGGAGGTCCGCGCGGACTTTCCCGGATCCGCGCCGGGCCCGCGCGGGCCTCACCTTAGGATCGGGGCGTTGCTCCCATCGTCGAGGCGGGCCCCTGCTGGGAGACGGGAGCCAGGCCCTAACATAGCGCTCTTGCCCCAGCGCCGGCCGCGGCTTCTGGATCCGAGGCTCCCTCCTCATCGCGGGCGCCCCCCTCATTTCCCCTGCTCCGCCTTTTTCCCTGGCCCGCCTGCGTCTCCCGCCCCTGCGCCTCCACTCGCCGTCCTCCCTCCTCGTCCGCCAGGTCCTGCCTGTCCTCCTGCTGATCCGCCACTTCCTCCCCTCGGGTGTACGCAGCTCCCCTGTTCCGGTTGCGCACAACACGATGGGGTTTGGGAGTTCCAGGTCCGCTATGACACGCGCCTGCGGGTAGAGGAAACACGGCGCAGCAGAGAGGGTTGGGTGGGAGGGACGGATGTCGGAAGTGGCGCGAGCGCAACTAACTTGACAGCCACACATTCGGAACACTACTCTTCCCTGTTCCCTCGGCTCTGTGCGGAAGACATTCGGCCCTCTTCGCGTACTGATTTGTTCATACACGGATTTCGGTGTTTCAGTTGCTTTTCCCGCTGCAGTGCGGGCATCACTTTCGGATCGGCGCTGTGCTTCCATCGTTCAGAGTGGCGCTCTCGCCTCAGCGAGGGCCACTTCTTGTGAAACCGAGTCCTTCTTCATCGTTGTCGCCAACCTCTTTTCTCCTCCTCCTCCTCCTCCGCCTTCCCCTGGTTCTTTGCCTTCCCCTGGTCCTATTCCTCCTGGCCCCCCAGCCCCCGCTACTGCTGCTGCTGCTGCTGCTGCTGCTGTTGCTGCGGCTGCTGCTGCTACTGTTCGTCCTCGTTTGCATTATTCCTCATCCTCCTCGTCCTCCTGTTCATACTCCTGCTCACCCTCCAATCCCTCCCCCCTCTCCTATGTACGCAGCTCCCCTTCTTTTTGGCCTCAACGGCTCACCACACAAGTGACCACACCTGCCATTAGTGGGCGAATGGCAGGAGAAACTGGAAATAAGCACCTGCAGGCGCCGCCTGCAGATAAAAATCGGCAACGCGGAGAGCATCCTGAACACGGAGGCGGGCGCCACTTAGGTCGCAGAGGACAGCAACCTGAGTCCCGACAGCCTAGGAGCCGAGGATACAAAGCACGGCCGAGGATAACATTGAGAATCCCTCCACCTCGGCGGTACCCCAAGGCTCGGGTACAAGGCTGGCTGCGTAACCAGCACCGCCAAGAGGAGGGAGAAAGAGGTGTGCGGCGCGCCTTCCCCCTGAGGCGGGGTGCCTGACACGCGTGCAGAGCATACACGGATGCGCACACACCACACACACACACACACTCGACAGGCTGGCGGTACCCCAAGGCTCGGGTACTGGGACAGTCTGCGTAACCTGCACCGCCAGCCTGAGCGAGAAAACGCAAAGTGGCTGAGATAGCCACCAAAAGAAAACCAAATCGACCACCCATCCGATGGGGACTTGTTTGAAATTCTAGGTCGGCTATGACACGCGTCCGCGTACAAATCCACGTAGAGAACAACTATCTTGGCGAGGGACCCAACCATATGCACATGTGAATGACGTGGTGTGGGTACCGCTTTCGGGGGAGCTCCCCATGGGGCCATGAAGCGCGTGAAGGTGTGCCGAAATGGGTGGGGGAGACGCATGCCGCCTTAGCAAGCGGCGCCCTCGGTGGAACTCCTCATGTGGCCACGAAGCGCGCGAGGGGTGTGCCGTGATGGGCGGGGGAGACGCATGTGGCCGCAGCCCTTTGGGCCTTCGGTGGAGCTCCGAACGGGGCCGCCAATGGTTCGAGGGGCGTGCCGTCATGCGTGGGGGAGACGCCATGCGGACCCTGCCGCCGGGGCCCGCTGCGGAGCTGCCCACGGGGCCGCGGAGCGCGCGAGAGAGGTGCCGCAACGGGGCGGGGACGGCGCTCGCCGCCGCGGTGACTGGGCCACCGGGGCCTCTTCGGCCACCGACCCGCACACCGATCACAACTTCGGGCGCACACTGACACGGATCCGTGATCCGTGAATCGGGTGCGTGGGCGCCAGATCGGGGAAGGCACCCGCGACATACAGGCCTCGGACAAAAACAACTAGCGAACACTCATGCCACATTCGTCAATGAACGCCTTTCCGCTCCCCCAATGTTCAAAGTTGGTGGTGGGTCTGATGAGTTGGACCTCGACCGCAGTCTCCCCCCGCGCGTGCCAACTTTGAGTTTGGGGGGCAAAGAGGGTGTTCACTAAGTGTTTCCCTCTACCGTATGAGGCCAATGCCGCGTCACCTGGCGACGACGCGCGACGATGTCGTATGGAAGCGGGGCACGTCGCAAATCCACGCGCCTTAATTCGTGTCAGCGTTCCCTCGACAACTATACTAGGGAACCGAACTCTATACACCGACGCTTTTTCGGGCCCTGCACTGAAACTCTCACAAGAAAATGGATCCTGGTGTATACGGGATGCTGGTGTATACATGTTCGTCATTTCCCCCGGAAAACTGGGAAACAACTATACACCACACCACCCCGACGTCGCCCATGACCCTCAAACAGTCCAGGTATTGAAGAACAACACGCCACTGGTAATGTAGATGTTCCAGTTTCCCATATACAGCTTCCTGATGGAGGTGGGTCCCGCCAACCTCCTCCCGCGAATCCTTCTTGAGTGGCGATCGCCACGCAGGGACACCGAGGGGCCGTCCAGGGAGACGGACTGGCCCCATCGCCCATCGCCAAGGAGGAAGGACAGGAGGGAAGAGGAAGGCACGGAGAGCAGGAGACGGCCCTTCTCTCTTGCTCGGGCCCCGCATGGCTCACGGCAGGCTGCCGTGCTGCCCTCGCACCACGACCCTGGGGAGAACAATGGAGGTCTCTGGTCACAGCGATTGGCCACGATCATACTCCGCGAGCGGTTGCCCCAGGTCGTTGAACGCACACCACCCCCGCGCCACCCCGCCAGACAACACGCTCTGTCCGCCCGCCGTGTGCCAACGCCACCCCCCAAAGATACCCACGCCTCTGCTCCCGCCCGTGAGAAAGCTCCACCCCGCCAGCCGCCAGCTGCATCCCCACCCCACCCCACCCACCCAACCACCCACCCACACACAAACACACACACACACACACGCACGCACGCACGCACGCACGCACGCACGCACGCACGCACGCACGCACGCACGCACGCACGCACGCACGCACACACACACACACACACACACACTCACACTAACACACACACACACACTAACACACACACACACACTCCATGCCGTCATACCTCTCTCCAAAACGGAACAACATTACATTTGTTTTGGAGGGTGTGTGCGTGTGCGTGTGTGGCACGTTGGGGGGAAAACCTCTCGCCTCCCCCCAACAACGCAGTCGCATGCTGGCGGCAGTGGGCGAACAACACGCGGGGCGCCCGTGCTTTCATTCTCATACCGTGTGCCCGTACACTCGCGGTGGCAAAATCCGACAATGGGGGCAGTAATTATTTGCAGGCTGTCCCCCAAGGGACGAGTGGGGGAGAGGGAGATGGGGGGGGGTAACATCTTGATTGCTCCTAGTCTACATTATGAAAACAATTTCCTCGAGAGGCGTATGAGGCAATGCCGACGTTTCGGGCGCGCCAAGAGCCAGAGCGGACGGCCCCACATGCATCGGCGGTCCCAATTGCCCGGCGCTGGCTCCATGGGCCCGGCCTCCACCTCCACCAGCACCGGGAGCACCTGCGGAAAGGGGCTTCCACCACACCGTCGAAGGCAACGAGTGCGAGAAGGACCACCATGGGAAGTACAAGGGCGCTTTGCCATGCCAGTGAGCGTTCAGAAACTATGCCAACGCGTGAGTTGTGCCAAATGCTCTTACCCCGTTGAAGCACCTCGAAACAACATAAAACAATTAATACACTGCTCCACCTGCCGCTGCAGCATTCACCCGTGTGGTGGAAGAGAACACGCGCCGACGCTCGCCAACAACTCGGGCTTGCTGTGAACTCGGTCCCAGGGAGAGGGAGGTGGAGGACGGAGGAGGCAAGAGCTGGGGTGGATGGGAGAGCAGGGAGAACGAGGAGAAGGAGGAGGAGGATGAGGAGGGAGGAGGTCACCCTGCGTGGCACTAGGGATGAGATGGCTAGCCAAGCACGCGGCAAGCATAGCGGTTGAGGGATGGCATCAGGCAGCGTTCTGATTGGCACCATCGCCCCGGCCATCGCAGCCAGGCCGCCGTCCATCACGGGCACCATCTGTGCCGCATCCCAGCCAAGCGCGGGCGAGAACGCCGCGGCGTCAGGGTCTGGCGACGGGGGGAGGAGGGACACTAGCGGTGCGCCTCTCTCAACACTGCTACCATCTGTCGGAATCACCCACAGGAGCACAGCCCAAGGGTACTCAAAAGAAACTCTGGACGGGGAGGGCCGTCGGCTCCAGCAGAGCGATGGTTCCGAACCCCAGAACCGTCGCAGCAGATCCCAGAGCTTGTGCACCAGCGTACTGGAGCCGCCTGCGAAGACGTCCCCGAGAACTGGGATGGGACTCCGCAAAACCAAAGATTACTACTGCTTTCACCAGGCCGTTCAGAAGACTTGTATGTCAGCAGCGGTTTGCTGTTCCTGTCTACTCGGCGCAAAACTGGGAGGCACAACCACATCGCCACCAACCCATCCCGTCCACCGCCCCCCCCGTCCTCCATCCTGCCTGCGCACTCGAACACGTACGAAAGTCTCGCGATTATGCCACCATCAAAGGGTCCACCCTGCGAGAAGGCCTCCTCCTCCTGCTCATCCTTCTCCTCCACCTCGCCGTCTCCCTCCCCCCTCCCAACAGAAACAACATCTCAGATGGCTCCCCACGTGGCGCCGACACTCTGCCAACCCTACCCAGGTGAGGGTCAGCGGGGGGCACGTGATGGCCTCAAGACGACATCGAAACGCGGACTAGATCGGAATCGTACGGACAATGCACCCGCAGCATCTACGTGTCCTCGATGCCTCGATTGATCGGTCTGGTAGGATTTCCTTCAGAGCAGAACCTAAAGCTTCATCTGTCCTCCTCCTCCCTCCTCCTCCCTCTCCTGCTCTTCCTCCTCCCTCTTATCCATTTTCCTTCTTTGTATGTACTCCTACTCTGCCACCTGGCTGGCCGATGGCGACCGGTTCGGCCGCTGTTGGGCAAGCGGCCTGCTGTCTCAAGTGGACACAGGCCGCGGCGGCGCGGACAGCGAATCCTGTTCAAAACGAGCAGGAACTGCTGCTGGGCATCGTGCCCATTCTTTCCGCACCCATCTCGCTCGCGCAGAAAAAGCTTCGAACGACAGAACAACAAGTGCTCTCAGAGCAGGATCGGGAGCGGCCAAGAGGGGGGTGTCCAAGAGGGGGGGTGCAAACCATGACCGGCGGCATGTGCGCGGCCCAGCGGGGGGGACAGGGACGTCATGAAATAAGAAGAGGCGCCATGAAATCTGAGGAAAGATCATGGCCGACGCCATGATGTCCACCCCCCCCTAGTCATCACCCCCCTCTTTCCCGCCCCCGACCGGAGCGGCGGCTCCGCCCTCTCCCCTCCGCTCCCTGGGGCCGGCCGCGCGCCTGGGGCCCCGCTCTGGTCTTCGCCAGAGGCGGCGGCCACGGAGAAGCGGTCGCGGTAGCCGGCGTCGACCGGGGCCTGCGTGCGCCCCCGCCGTGGGGCGCTCGGGGGTGTGCAGCGCGCGGCACCGGAGCCGGACTGACGTGGTCTCCCTCCCCCGCCCTCCTGCTCCTCCGCCTCCTGTCGGAGGAGGCCAAGGGTACGCATGTCGCCACCCTGCCCTCGTCTTCCACTGTCTGCCTCGGTCGCCCTCCCCTCCCCTCCCCTCCTGCTCCTCTCCCTCCCTCCCCTCCCTCCTGCACCACTGTCTGCCAGAGCCAGAGACTCGGTCTCCCTCCCCCGCCCTCCTGCTCCTCCGCCTTCTTCGGGGGCCCCTAAACGGTGCGGTGACCACGCCGTGCGGTGAGTCGGTGGGGAGTCGGGGTCACCGCACGGTTTTGGGGCTCGGGTCGCTCTCCGAGGACGTCTCGGGCGACAAGGGCCTCCGAGGTCCCAAAATCGTGCGGTGACGGACCGCGCGGTGAGGTCTTGGGGGATTTCGAGGTCACCGCACGGTCCGTCACCGCACCGCTTCGGGACTCCAAACTTCTGTCGGAGGAAGAAAAGGTACCCATGTCGCTACCCTGCCCTCGTTTCCCCCTGTCTGAGCCTCCTGGGAGGTCCCCGTCGCCACCGCTGGACTCGCCTCGAAACTCTGGTGCCAGGTCTCTGGACGAGCCTCTGGAGGCCTCCGAAGAGATCCGGGGTCAGGACCCTGGGCGGCAGCAGAGCCATACCATCCAGGTGGTTCCAACGTCGGGCGCTTCGCGCTGCGCGGAGCGCAGCTGCCTTCGCGCCCCATGCACCGCCCACAAAGGGCACAGAAACAGCCCACCGCTCCTGCCCAGAGAGCGGAGAGCGGCTGTCTTCGCGTCCACGCGGGTGGTCCCGCCTGGTTGTGGGTTCCTCCAGTTCTCTTTCGATTCTGGATGTCTCCAGAGGACCTACTGCGGTCTCATCTGCAGATGTCCGTAGAGATCTGTGGTGGCCCAATCAGGGCAAGAAGCGTCTACGCGAATACATGAACCACCTCAAGCCTCCTCCTGCCCCTCCTCCTCCTGCTCCTCCTCATGCTCCTTCATATTCTCCTCCGTCTGCTAAAGAAGACAGCAATGACAGAAACGGGGAAGTTCTTAGCCCTACCCTTGTCCAGGGTTTGTCGTCGACAAACCGCGGAAAGCCGCTCCATCGACATTGCTGCCGACGTCTGGCAATACGACATTGATTCTCTCAAGGGTCAATGCATTAGCGCGCGCATTGTAACCAAGTGGCAGACACATTGGGTCGAAGGACTCGTCAGTTTAAACTCCAGACGTTTACGCACAAATGACGAGCGGGTAAGATGAGCGCGCAGGCGAATCCGACAAGAGCAGAGCAGCCCGCGCAGGAACATTCCAGCATTCCAACGTGCTCTGAACCTTATGGGGCACTCAAAAGCATGTTCTCGAAGCCAGCTGAAACCCTTCTACCGCATTCTAAAGCAATCGACTGCCTTCTACAAATCACTTAATATCCTCTCAGAAGCCACCACCCTGCAAGACTCCTGGAACCCTCTAGAACGCACTTGGACATAGTAGAACCCTCCAAATAAACTCTGCACTATCTTTCAAACACCCCATGTCTTCCCGGGCACCCGAAAGCGTTGAAGACAGTCTGGGTCCATGTGGCGCCGGCTTGAGCCCTCTTGGGCTTCTCAGAGCATTCTGGAACCGCCCATGGCGGTCTATAAACATGCTAGCTTGTTGTAGAGCACTAGGTCATGCTCGAGAGCACCATGGCGTAATATCTAGCCCCTTTGGACTCTGTACAACCATCCAAGGACTGACTACATCTTATTTAGTCCTTTGCAGCAAACTAGAAGTGCACTACAAGCGGGGGGGACGAATAGTATAGCGTATAGCTTAGGAGGGCGAGGAGACACACACACATATATATATATATACATACATACAGGGAGAGAGAGAGAGAGAGAGAGAGAGACGGTAAGGATAACGATGAAGAGAAGGGAACGGGATATTGTACTCTTCTAGAACGCCGAGGGACTCCACAATCCCACGGCTGCTCCTCCGCCTCCTCTTCTCCTCCTCCCTCCTCTCCCTTCTCCTCCTCCTACTCCTCCTCCTGGATGGTCAAGGCTCTTGGAAGATCTTGGACATTTGCGCCCCCTTTTGCGCATCCGGAGGCCTCTGAAAGTTCCTAGAGGTTGCAACACATGGAGGCCTCCAAAAAGCTTGGAAGACCTCGGGGACCCTTGGGGACCTCATGCACTCAGGACACCCGACATTCGCCCTACTGGACCTGGAATGATCCCCGAAATCAAAGGTGAACGTCGGGAGCACCCTCCTCCTAGAAGCAGGCTGGCGACCCGCGCAATCGGTAACGTCCCAGCGAGGGCGAACCGCAATCGGAGCAAGCCTTCACTAGAATATGTCATATTAGCAGCGTGCACGCGAAGGCACGCCCTGTCGAATCCAGTGCCTGTTTGTATTGAAACGCCCAACCGCGCGAAGACCTGTACCTGTTCCCGCGCGATGATAAACGTTCGATGCAGTCTCTGACCGCTCCAAGGCGTGCCAATCCAGAGTCGGGATCGCTGAGGGTCGAATGGGGCTTCTGAACGCTGGATGGATTGTGATCCTCGCCATGTGCTGCCACACAATATCCCCTTCCTTCTCGTCTTCCCCCTCAGCTTGTATATCGGCTTCCAATTAGGCACGTGGGCTTGCGACAGCAGGGTGGCTGTGGCTGCTCTCCCTCTTCTTAACGATCTCCCCGCTGCCAAGCCAACGGTGTCAGAGAAAGAGAGGGAGAGAGGGAGAGAGAGAGAGAGAGATGGAGACCTAAATCAATCCATCACTTGCTTCTGCGGACTCGCTGCAAGCCTCGTGCATTCTGAGCAGACTCTGTGATCTTCCAAGGCTTCCAGAAGACAACAATGACGTTCTTGCAACAACGTAGAGACACGATCGCCGTCTTCGTCAATACTCCGTCTTCGTTCGTACGTCGATGTGCCGGAATCTCGAACCTCCCAAAGTTTCCTGAGACCCCACATGAGAGAGCAACTCAATGTGCCAGAATCCGCCACCGTGCCCACTGGCACGCTGAGGCGTAGTAGCGGGCTAGGTTGCCCCCGAAAGAGCCACAAGAATACTTCCAGTAGGGCCAGACAAAGCCCAAATCATTGAATTCACTGGATGTTGGACGTGTGTTTGCATTCTCGCCTCGGGCTTCCGTGAGCACCAGACGGCCCCCAAAGCTTCCAATCTGGCCCCGAGACGGCCCTGGGGACCGCCAAGAGGGCCCCAAGGCCGCCCAATAGGACCACACGGTGGCCCAAGAAGCCTCTCAGACGGCCCCAAGACGGCCAAGAGGGCGTCTGGAGAGACCCAATGCAGCCTTGGGGGGATATCGACGGCC
The DNA here is from genome assembly GCA_963575745.1 of Prorocentrum cordatum. NCBI lineage: Eukaryota > Dinophyceae > Prorocentrales > Prorocentraceae > Prorocentrum > Prorocentrum cordatum. Next base: position 11,721 of record CAUYUJ010019046.1, read on the forward strand.
CAAGACGGCGCCAAGCTTGCCCCACGACGTCCCCCCAACATGGCCAAGGGGGCACCACGACGGCCCAAGAGAGAACCAAGACGGCCTGAGAGGGCCCGAATACGGCCCAAGAGGGCCCGAAGGGACCCACAATATTGCCCCGCAGGAACCCAAGACAGCCCCAAGACGACCCACATGGGCTCCGAGAGAGCTCCTGAAGGTGTCACATGTGACGGTCTTCCCCGTCCTCCTCCTCCTCCTCCTCCTCCTCCTCCTCCTCCTCCTGCTCCTCCTGCTCCTCCTCTTCCGCCGCCATCTCCTCGTCAACATCAGCATCCTCGTCATCCTAATCATCCTCATCACGGCTCCCCGAAATCTTAAGACGCGGGGCACGAGGTGCCATCCCTGACGGCCTCCAATGCCCCTCGAACAGTCGCCATCCAGAATTTGCTGGGCTGGAACGGTGGCAAGACTTCCAGCAAGCAACTGGACATTGCTTGATCCTGGACATCACGCAGACGGGGCAAGGAATCCACTGTATGCGTGAACTGTGCAACCAACACAGCCTTGTACACTTTTGCAACGTCGCCGATAGCCGGCTGAAAAAGCTTGGATTATACGCCTCAGCTGTGTTGGCTCATACTCAAACTCTGGCGCTCAAGTCAAGGATTATCAAAATGAACTTCTGGTGGAAGATAACCCAGAGATGCATCATCGCGTTGTCATGCCAGGATGTCAGACGATCAAGCAACATGACGGTGCAATATTGGCTTTGAGAGACAGTCGCGTCCTTGTACGCATTGTACTCGTCCAGCGTGATGGGGACAAAGCGATTGCCCTCCATGCACGCGACTACTGGAGCCCGTTCTCTTGATCTCCCCAAGCCAGCACGAAGAATCGCACCAGGGTGCGAAAGGCAAACCGTGCCAAAAAGGAACAGGGAGAAGACGGGGACGGGGGAGACTGGGGAGAAAGATAGGGGAACAAGAAAACGGCATTCGACGAGCGCGTTGCACTACTCGCAAAGTAACTACTCGCAAATGGCCTGGATCCCCCGCGGGGGAACTACGATAAACTCCATCAAAACAGACATGTGTTTTTCGGACGTTTGAGAGTAGGCATTTTGCGAGTAGTGGAACGCGCTCGGCGAGGCATAAACATAACTGCTGGAGGTCCGCGTGGATTTCTGGGATTCTGGCTGAGCCCCCCTCCCTGGCGCGCGGAGCGCGCCAGGGGCGGCGCCGGAGGCGCCGCCAGGGCGGGCCAGCGCAGATCCAAGAAATCTGCGCGGACCTCCAACGGTTTATGCTTATGCCACTTGTTTCTTCGAAGGGAAGACGGGGAGAGGGGACAGCGCGGAATGTCGTCCCGTGCGCCAGCTGCCTGCTCAGCGCCTTGCAGTCACATCCTCTCGCCCCGCAGCCTTCGTCGCCTTGCCCTGCTCCCGTCGCCTTCTCGACTGCGGCCCTCATGCGAGAACAAAAAGGGCGCGGGGTGGGTCGCGGAGGACGACATACGTTTGCCAGGGAAGACGCGGGGCTCTGGCCCCTGCCCTGTCTCATAGACATGGCCTACTGTGTACCGATGCTGTGTGAGGAGAAGCCACATCGACCTCGAGCCAACGAAGGAAGCCCAGAGCCAACACTTCTCAGAAGCCCATCCACCCACCCGCGCACAACACCCAGGGCGGAAGCAGGTAGGCCACAGGGAGGAAAAACGAGGACGGTCCTGATAACGAGCGTACGAACACCCACGGGGGCCAAAGCCTGAACTTGCGGGGCAGCGGCAACCCTACATTTAGCTCGGGCGTGTCCTCCTACAGGGGGATGTTGGACGACAAAGAAAGAAGAGTCCAAACATATGCCAGCAGAGCTGAAACATAGGCAAACATCGTCCCCAGAGTTGTTTTTGTTTTTTTTGTTTTGTGTTTATTTTGTTTTCCTTTTTTTGATATATATATATATATATTGAATATTCCTCCTGTAGAGGGACACGCCCGACTTAACCCTACATCCCTCCGCAGCGTATGCAGAACATGGCCCCCGCAGCGCGCCGGCGCCCCCGCGGGGGCCCCAAATATAGGCCCCTGCTCGCGCCAGAGCGGGGGAGACCTCGCAATCGCTCGGACGTCCCTTCCGTGTGCTTTTTGTCGGTTTCGTGCGTGGCTTCTTCGCCAAATGATCAAGGATGCTCCTCGATGGTCCTCGCCGAAGGAAAACTGCACACGTCCGAGCGATGCCGAGGGGGAGGCCTCGCGGTCTCCCCTGGGAGCCCACAGGCCGCGCTGCGGGCGTCCCTGAACACTGCCCTCCTCTGGTCGCGGGGGCTGCGGGCCCGCTGGGCCTTCCAAGCTCCGCCTCAAGTCGGGCACGTCCCTCTACAGGAGGGATCTTCAAAACTGGTCAGGAAGTCTGAATGCGGGATGACGATTTACTAAAAATGGGAGAGAACGATTAAAACAAAAAAAACTAGTTTTCTGTTATGTCTGCACAGTTCTCTGACTGGAGGAGAACGATTATCCCGGCAAAGCAACCTAACAGCGATGTGTAGAAGCATATATGGAAGCATTCCCCTTAAGATTCAAATGAGAATCCAGTTGTAGAGTTCTGCTGTTCTCGCAGTCGCAGTCGCATTCGCGATGGCAGTCGCAGTGGCAGCGGCAGTCGCAGTCACAGCCTCAGCCTGCCTCAGTATCAGCCTGCCTCAGCCTCAGCCTCAGCCTGCCTCAGCCTCAGCCTCAGCCTGCTTCAGCCTCAGCCTCAGTCTGCCTTCAGCCTCAGCCTCTGTGACTCAGCCTGCCTCAGCCTCAGCCTGCCTCAGTATCAGCCTGCTTCAGCCTCAGCCTCACAGCCTGCCTCAGCCTCAGCCTCAGCCTGCTTCAGCCTCAGCCTCAGCCTGCCTCAGCCTCAGCCTGCCTCAGCCTCAGCCTCAGCCTGCCTCAGCATCAGCCTGCCTCAGTCTCAGCCTCAGCCTGCCTCAGCCTCAGCCTGCTTCAGCCTCAGCCTCAGTCTGCCTTCAGCCTCAGCCTCTGTGCCTCAGCCTGCCTCAGCATCAGCCTGCATCCGCCTCAGCCTCAGCCTCAGCCTCAGCCTGCCTGCCTCAGCATCAGCCTGCCTCAGCGTCTGCCTCAGCCTGCCTCAGCCTCAGTCTGCCTTCAGCCTCAGCCTCAGCCTCAGCCTGCCTCAGCATCAGCCTGCCTCAGCCTCAGCCTCAGCCTCAGCCTGCCTCAGCCTCAGCCTGCCTCAGCGTCTGCCTCAGCCTGCCTTCAGCCTCGGCCTCAGCCTCAGCCTGCCTCAGCCTCATCAGCCTCAGCCTGCCTGCCTCAGCCTCAGCCTCAGCATCAGCATCACCATTCTCAGCCTCTGCATCAGCATCAAAATGTGGCCCGGGAATGGAGTTCTGGAAACTCGAAGAGCACGAAGTGGCCTACAGCTGGCTCCGGAATTCAAAATGTGGCCCAGGAATGGAGTTCTGGGCGCTCGAAGAGCACGAAGTGGCCTACAGTTGGCTCCGGGCATTCAAAATGTGGCCCGGGAATGGAGTTCTGGGCACTCGAAGAGCACGAAGTGGCCTACAGTTGGCTCCGGGCACAAAATGTGGCCCGGGAATGGAGTTCTGGCTCGAAGAGCACGAAGTGGCCTACAGTTGGCTCCGGGCATTCAAAATGTGGCCCGGGAATGGAGTTCTGGGAACTCGAAGAGCACGAAGTGGCCTACAGTTGGCTCCGGGCATTCAAAATGTGGCCCGGGAATGGAGTTCTGGGAAGTCGAAGAGCACGAAGTGGCCTACAGTTGGCTCCAGGCATTCAGAATGTGGCCCGGGAGTGGAGTTCTGGGAGGTCGAAGAGCACGAAGTGTGTGACTGTTTGCGAAAAGCGAGTTCGGACACGAGTTCGGACACAGCTCCCCGGATGCCGCCCAGACCCCCCTGTGGAGTCAGCTGCTGCTCTCTTTTGAGTCCACTAGAAACCTATCAGCATAAGCTGTTAGGTAATTTTAAAAATAGGTTTCCAGCCCGCGGCCGGTTTTTTCTAATCGTCATCTTGGGCGCCGCCACGTGAACACGACCCCCGGTCATTTATTAATCGTCATCCTCCATTATGTGGGCGACTGTTTGACTATGGTGGACCATCTTGGGGTATTTCTTGACTGTTCTGCACTTTTCGGCCAAAATCCACCTGAAGTGGGACACGCCCGACCTACAGCACCGCGGAGGGTGATGGACTCCGTCGCCATGCGAGCGCAGCGCCGACAGCGTGTACGGTCGGACTTGGCTGGACAGAACACGCGCGAGGACGCAGGACCCTTCCGAGGGCCACATTGCCACAGGAATGTGAAAGGCATGGGTCGCGAGGCACAGGACACCAGAGTACCCTTGATTGGGCAGGGTCGACCTACCAATCCCGGCCGACTGCACAGAGACCCCGCGGCGCCCCAAGTGCGCCCCATGCCAGAGCCGACCCGCGACCTGCCTGCGGCTCGCCCGCGGCCCGCTCGCCGCGGCCGGCCGGGCCCTTCGGGTCGGGCGAAAGGGGGGGATAGCAAAGGGGGGGTTTGAGAAGCAGCTCACGTAGCTGATTTTCCCGGCGCCTCCCGGCGCCAAGAGGCGCCCATGTATCGAGGAATGGGCCCGGCGGCGGGGCCGAAACCAGCTGCATGCAGCAAATTTCGCAACCCCCCCTTTCCCAATCCCCCCCTTTCGTCCGGCCCGAGCCCTGGCCGCGGCCGGGCCCAGCGGACCGGCGAGGCAGCGGGCCCGGGACGCGACACCTGCGAGAGCGTTGAACGCCCCGATGAGCGGCCGCGGGGCGCTCATGCGCAATGCAGGCAAGTTCGCCGGGGACGCGTGGCCTGGGGCGCGCTCCTCCCCCTGCTTGCCTCCCTTTCCCCTCCTCGCCACAGGGCTTCCTTAGGGGGCAAACAAACCTACCTCGCTTTTGACCACCCTCGCTTCCAAGAGGTACCAAGCGATGCCAAACTACGGCCTGTACTGGTGAGGCCGCTTGACGAGGAGGCGCGTGGTATGACTTGGTTTTGCCTGGAAGCGAAAGCGGGGTAGGTAATTCACGCTCTGATTCTTCGCGCTTGAAAGAAATGAGAGCGTTGCGACGGTAGGCCCTGGCCGGGACCCGCACGCTGGCCATACTCGGAGGTCCCGCTCGCCGACCACTTGCCGTATACTTCCCTGGGTGCCAATCGCTTCCTGCTTGAAGCTGGTGAGGCAACTGGGCAAGCTTCTGAAAAGACTTCTGGGCTGGTGAAGACTAGTCAAACTCGTCAGAACAAAAACGTTGGGCACCGATACGAAACTCAGTGCAACTGCAATGACGGGGGCCACAAGAACATGTAGCACCGAGAAGCCGCACGAGCAACTCGGGGCTGCCGTCACAACTACCCTTGGCGCACGCGACTCGTAGGACCACTTCCGCGGCTCCCAAACGCAAACCGCACGCGCCCGAACCCGTGAAGCTAACAAACAGCCCTGACCTTCGAATTGCTGAAATCACCCATGCACGGAGCTCTGGAGCTTGCCCGACCCCATCGCACACAGCAGGCACATTCGATCAGAAATCTTGCTGTTCGGAATCTCTGGACAAATCGTTCTTCGATCTTTTTGGCTCTCACTGGGCAAGCTCCAAAGCGACATGCTGGAGCATGCCAGGTCAAGCGACGCCGGAGCGGTCGAGCAATCCGATACTCGTGATCTTGGGACGTTGTTGGCCCTCACCACGTCAGCAGGTCTGTGTCTTCTTCCCTTTCTATGACCTCAGCAGGACTCGCCGCGGCCCACGCGGGTCTGGGGGAGACCGCGCGCGACTGCAAAAGCACCACGGGACACCACGTCTCTACAGGCCCCCTTGCCGAAACCCTACAGTCGGCCCGGATTGGCAGGTCGACCCTGCCAAATCAAGGGTACCCTTGTGTCCTGTGCCTCGCGACCCATGCTTCCTATACATTCCTGTGGCACTGTGGCCCTCGGAAGGGTCTTGTGTCCTCTCGCGTGTCCTGTCCAATCAAGTCCCAATCAAGTCCGACTGTACAGTGAGGGCGCGGCCACAAAAACCCTCGCAAGAAACGCAACCCTGAAAACCCGTGCGCGAGGTGCACCCGACGGGAAACCTGGAGCGCCCTGAACGCAGCAGCTTCTTCAACGGCTGCGGGAAGTCACCGCGCAGCGGGCGGAGCGAAGAAACCCAGGATACCCTGACGAGAAGCACATGGTTTCTTGATGCACGCCCCCACTGTGCAGCCCCCACGCTGGTCCTGGGCAGGCTGTGCTGTCCGGCGGAAATCGGGGATCTTCTGACCCGGGTCAATCCAGACCCGGTCAGCAGGAAACCAAAAACTGCAGTGCAGGAAAAAAAACTGCAATGCAGGTCTTCGCAAACCCGGGTCAGCCAATGGGCGCGGCCGCCTCGCGGCCACGAGCGGCTCGCTAACCCGGGTCGGCCAGAGGGGTTCTTCGCAAGATCCTGCAGGATCCGGTGCCCTGGCTGACCCCCGTTTGCATCGACCCCCGTCTCTTGAGCCCCGAGGAAAGGGGACGAGGAGGGGAGCAGCCGGCAGAAGACGACGCGCGCCCCAGGCTCCCCAGCTGGGAGGCGACAGCTTCCCCGAGGGGGGGACACCTGCTGGCAGCCCGACTTCTTATAGTTGACGTGCTGGCTCCCACCCAGGTGTGTGGCCGCGGCGGGCCTGCTTCCAGGAGAGAGGAAACACACAGCCACAATGCATCGCCGATCCCCCAGAAAATCGGAGAACATCTGGGAAGTGGCGGGGAAGACAAACACCCCGAAAATATGGGAATACGGGGGATCCTGTTATTTGTGGCCAGTTCTTCGTGTGCCCCAGGGCCCCTTTCAGTCTTCACCTAGAGACCTAGAGCGATCGCTCCCCCGGGCGCTATAGTTTGCCGAACCATGACGCCTGCAAGGATTCTTCCGCCGCGCCAGAACTGCAGGGGCCCTGGGACACACACACACACACACACACACACACACTAATAACCGGACTCCACATATTCTCCAATATCTTCTGGGTTTCTGTCTTCCTCCCCCCCACTTCCCATAGTTTCCCATCTTTTCGGGGGAAGCGACGATGAATGGTTTCTGTGTGCTTTCTTTCCCTCCTGAAGAATCGTGTCGGGCGAAAGGGGGGGATAACAAAAGGGGGGTTTGAGAATCAGCTCACGTAGCTGATTTTCCCGGCGCCTCCCGGCGCCGGAGGCGCCCATGTATCGAGGAATGGGCCCCTCGGTGGTGCCGAAACCAGCTGCATGCAGCAAATGTCGTAACCCCCCCTTTCTTTCCCAATCCCCCCCTTTTCGCCCGACCCGCAAGAACCCTGGGGAGGGCAGCGACAAAAGCAGAGGGGCTCCTTGGCAGACCATGTAGCCGGTCGGCGCGCCCATCCCCTGCCAGGCGGGATTGCCAAGCGCACGCAAGTACGACGTCGACGCGCGGGCACCGATCCTGGCCAGCCCGATCCCAGGCCCAGCGTGAAGACGATGTTCAAAAATAATCAAAAAATCAAATGCTCAAACATAGTTTTAAAAGATAGTTTCAAACATAGTTCAAATTGTTTACAAAATACTCAAAAATTGTTCACCAAAATAATTTAAATGCCTGTCCCTCTACAGGAGGAAATCTTCAAAATAGTCATTGCAAAAAATAATGTGGGGACCATGTTTTGAATATGTTTTGACAAAAATCCCCCTTCAGGGGGACACGCCCGACTTAAGCCCAGCGCCATGAGCGCCCCTCCGACGGGGGCTCCACGAGCGGGCACTTGGGCCCGTGGCCCGGCAAACAGTGGCGCCCGGCGAGCCCAATCCTCCCCGACGTGGGCAGCGCTGCAGTGCCAGAGAGAGGCCCCCGAGAGTGGCAACGTTTGGCAACTTGCCAAAGATGTGGGCAACTAGGGGAACGAAGAGTGACATAAGCATAAGCACTCGGAGGTCCGCGCGGATTTCTCGGATCGGCGCTGGACCCCTTCCCTAGCGCGCGGAGCGCGCCAGGGGCGGCGCCGGAGGCGCCGCAAGGGGATCCAGCGCGGATCCGAGAACTCCGCGCGGACCTCCGAGTTTTCCTGTATACGTATGTAAGTCTTCGTTCCCCTAGCAACGCTGCGATGCCAGAAAGAGGCCCCCCAAAGTGGCAACTTTCGGCAACTTCACAAAATACCCGCTAGCGCGCACCCGCTACGGAGGAAGAGAGGGCGAGGACAGGACAGGACATCCGCATAAGGGGGCTCGACGTCAAAACACCTACGCTGGTGCCTTGCGCGCTTCTGACAAAATCCCCTGCGATTGGTTGTGCAACGGCCCTGCCTTCTCACTAGGCTGGCAGGGGGCGGGATGGCGAGGAAGGGGAGGAGGAGGAGGAAGAGGAGGAGGAGGAGGAGGAGGAGGAGGAGCAGGAGGAGGAGGAGGAAGAGGAGGAGGAGGAGAAGGAGGAGGAGGAGGAGGAGCAGGAGGAGACAGGAGGAGGGGAGGAGGAGGACGGGTCGCCGAAGCCCTTCAAAGAAACCCTCCAGCCGCTGACGCCCCTCGGTTGCCAGGGGCCGGGGGGGGGGAGCGGAGGCACCAGCCTCGGCCCCAGGACTAAGGGCCACATGCGAACCCTACCCCTAACCCCTACGACTTCTGAGGGGGAGAAGGTGGGGTTCACTTCGCTCGGGAGCTCCCGAACGAAGTGAACCCCACCTTCTCCCCCTCAGAAATCGTGGGGGGTAGGGGTAGGGTTCGCATGTGGCCCCCTGAAGACTGTCAAGGCCTGGACCGGCCTGGCGCAAACCTTCTCGACAAGCCGACCTTTTCTCGGAAGCTGGGCGAGGGCTGTCAGCCACGCGCAGAAGGGAGTGGGGGGAGGGGGGAGGGCTTCCGAGAAGCATCCCTGCTTCTTAGAAGGCGCGGTCCTTATCTGTAGATGTAGGGCCGGCGCCTTCTAAGAAGCAGCCTCCTTCTAAGAAGCCTTCCCCCTCCCTCCACCCCCTTTTGCGCGCCGCCAAGGCTGGCAAATCCCTGGTTGATAAAACGGTCTTCCCGGAAGAGAGACACAAATCCCCAGAGCAAAACTCCGCGCACTGAATAAGCCTAATAAGCAACGGGCTGCCTCCCGGAAGAGTGGAACAGCTTCCCGGAGCTCCGTCGTAGCAGCCACGGGCTTGCCAGCCTTCGCCCGGCGTCTGATTCTCCCTTCCGCCATGCCTGTCAAGTCATGGCCGAAGGGAAGCAGCAGGGGGACGCCTGCTCTGGTCGGGGAGACGTGAGACTCGGATGTACGGGGGACTCGGGTTGGCCTTAGGTCGGGCATGTCCCCCTGCAGGAAGATCCTGGGCGAACAATTAGGAACAGTCAGAACAAATCACCCAAATAGTCGAAAAGAATCAGAAAATCGTTCCCAAACTATGTGTTTGACTGTTTTTGAATATTTCTCCTGTAGAGGGACATGCCCGACTTTAGGTTGGCCCGACGGGGCCATCATGAAAATGACGAGACCCAATCTGAAGTGTGACCCGAACTCCCGCTGCAAATATCCCACGAAAACCGGAACGTCAAAATCCAAGACGCGCTCGTCAAAAAACGAAGGCAAGCCTGAGTTATGGCTCTCTCCAGTCTTACGTTTCCCCGATCTTGGCGGGACACGTCGACCTGGAATCGGCGATGCATCGTCGAGAGCTCGGCGATATATATATATATATATATATATACATATAATTATGTGTGTGTATATATATATATATATATATATATCTGCCCCTGATGGCGAGCCCGCGCGGTCCGAGGCGGGCTGCGCTGCCGGCGATGAACGGGCGCCTGGAGGTCGATTCGCCCCCCCCCGCCCCCCAAACCACCCCACACGAACGTTGTCCTCCCGAACCCCCACGCACGTTGTTCCTCCCGAGCCCCCACGACCGTTGCCCCCCCCACGAACGTCGTCCCCACGGGGCTGCTGCGCCCATCCCCCCCCCCCCGCACGTTGCCCCTGATGACCTGCCAAGATCCCTTAATAATCGTCCCCCGGGTCCGGTTTATTAAGGCGCCTTTTGTGGAAGCAGGGGAGTCCTGTTTATTAAGGCGTTTCTTGAAGCCGACGTTCAGGGGGGTCCGGTTTATTAGGGCGCCTTCTGGGTACTAGCCCGCGGAGTACTAACCATCACCACCATCAGCAGCATCATCATCGTCGTCATCCTTATCGTCATCGTCATCATCATGTTCATCATCACCATCATCTTCATCAGCATCATCATCATCATCATCATCATCATCAACATCATCATTATCAACAACATTTTCAACATCGTCGTCATCATCCTCATCTTCGTCGTTATCACCATCATCACGATATGATGCGGCGGTGGCAATGATGGTAGTCGTAGTCGTAGCTCTCGTATCGTCGTCGTCGTCGTCGTCGTCGTCGTCGCGCTCGTAATTTTGCTGGGGGGGGGGTCCGGAATATTAAGGCGCCCTCTGCGGGAGGGGGTCCGGAAAATTATGTCGCGAAGGAAGGGGGGGTCCGGTTTTTTAGGGGGGGGGGTCGATTATTAAAGGATCCAGCACGCCGACGTCGGCCCCAGGACCGGCTAGGCCTGGATCGGCCTGCTTGCGCTCACGCGGGGGCATGGCACGGAGGGGGGGGGGGCGGCGGCTTGGGAGCAGGGCGCGCCGCACCCCCAGAAACAATGGAGAGATGGGAGCCGCACACATACACAAAAGTACGCGGGCCATGTGTTAGGAAACAGCTCCTGGGACCTCTTCGCAAGATCGAGTGAGAGCGAGGACGCCCGACGAAGCGGCCATCGGACCGGATTGGGCCTGATCTGGCTAAGTCGGGTAAGAAACCATTCACCTGGATGGACGAAGCCAGATGAAACAGGATGCGCCGGACTGGGCCCGTGTTCGACCACGGATGTCCCCGCGCCGATGCTGCATCTGACCTTCCAGGAGTTGCGTCCAAACGCACGTGTGCACTTTCGGTGGCACGCCTCACGCTCGCGAGACTGCCCCGAAGAGAATGCCCCCCACACTGTACGCGGTGGTGGCGGCTGACGCAGTTTCGTGGTCATGTTCCCGCCCCCTGAAGACCCTAGGAGAGCCCTCCTCAGAAGAAGCCCTCCGGACCGCGAGGAGGAGGAGGAGGAGGAGGAGGAGGGAGGAGGGGGAGGAGGAGGAAGGAGGAGGAGTGCGGGCGATGAGGCCCGACGAAGCGGCCATTGGACCTCCGCCACCGCGGCCGCCCTCCTCTCTTCCGCGCACTCTGGCGCGCCCAGCGCCCGGCGCGGCCCGCGGGCTCCTCTGCGGGTCGCGCTCGCGCCCGCCAGCGCCGCCGACAGAGCAACCCATGCCACTTGTGCTTCCTCCTCTTCCTCTTCTTCATCATATTATTCGTCTTCTTCTCTCTCTCTCTTCGCCCCCATCGTACTGCTCTTACTTATCACGTTCAGATATTACACATATATTTCTCTTCTTCTTCCGCCCCCATACTACTACTATTCTCATTGAGTATGAATATTCCTCCTCCTCTTACTCTTCTTCTTCTTCTTCTTCTTCTTCTTCGTATTATTATTACTATCATGATTACTATTCTCTTTTTTGCCGCCCCCCCAGCCGACAACCCGCGCCCCCATAGCCCCCTCCACCCCCCGTGGGCCCGCGCGGGTGCCGCCGTGCCGCTCGCCGCCCGCCCCCCCCGCGCGGCCTCCTCGCACGCGTGCTCGGAGTCACACGCCGGCGGCCCCGGCGCTGCCTGGCGGCCCACGGGCGGCGGCCGAGAGGCCGCCGGCCGGGCCTCCTCGGCAGCCCTCCCGTGCCGCCGGTGCGAGCCTGAGGTGGGCGACTCCGAAAAAAAACGACGCGAGGATCGGGACAAAATCGGATCGGGATAACTCGAAGTCTCTGAGAATCGGCGGGTCTGGGGGATGTATTGGGCGCTGCGGCCGCTCCAGAGCGTTCCGGCACGCTCTGAGAGCGCTCCGGGACGCTCTGGAGCGATTTATCCCGAGCCTAGCCCTGTTTTAGGCCTGGCCTCCTCGGCAGCCCTCCCTGGAGGGAAGGAGGAACCGCCGGCGCGAGCCCTTGCCGTCGCTCGGACGCCCATTTCTCTTACATTTTTCGGTTTCGCGCGCGTTGTTTTTTGGCTCGATGGTCCAGGATTGTCCCGGATGGTTCTCGCCGAGAAAAAAAAAGCACACGTCCGAGCGATGCCAGGAGCCTGAGGTTGGCGACTCCGAAGGGTGCGGTTTGCGCAGGGTGTGGCTGACGACCGGCAGCCTGGGGGGCACCCTTGGGGGGCGGGCGGGGGCCTCGATCGAGCTCTCCGCCGCGCCCCGAGGAGGCCCGACGGTGGCAGTGTCGTGTCCCCAGGCCCCAACGGCGCCGATCGCAAACCACACCCTGGCTTAACCGCACCCTTTGTAGTCGCCGACTGAGGTCGGGCATGTCCTCCCACAAGCGGATGTGGGACGAAAAAAATCAAAATAGCCAAATCATAGGAAACAACGAGATCAGAGATAGTCAAAACATCGCCCCCAGACTATGGTTTGACTCTTCTCGACTACTCCTGCTGTAAAACAAAACACGCCCGACTTGACCCGAGCCCGCCGAGAACTAGTGAATCCGCACCTCCCTGTGCAGGTTGGGGCCATCGGGCCCCCATCGGTGATCAATGGGCAATTGGGGGTCGATGCACCCCCCCACGTGGCTATCCCCCCCTATCTTGAGGGATGAAAAAAAGACCCCACCCTGGGTTGCAAGTGTAGAAACCTCCTAGATCGGGTCCGAATAGATGGGGTCCAATGATCGCGCCGCATCGCCAGTGCATCGCCGACATACCGGCGATGCATCGGCGATGCATCGGCGACGTCGGCGACGTCGACGTGAAGGCAATCGTGTTTCACGTCGAGCCGTACCGTCGATGCATCGGCGATGCGGCGCGATCCTCCGACCCCATCTACTCGGGCCCCATCTATCGGGTGTTGCTAGAAGTACCCCTGGCCCAAGGTGCCCCCAGCTTTTCGCTCCATCTTGGAGCCCCTGGGGCCCTCTGGGCCTCGTGAGGGGTGCTTTGGAAGCCGCTTGGGCTACCCCGAGAATCCTGGGGGCACCTTGGCCCAGGGGCACTTCTAGCAACACCCAAATCTAGGAGGCCTAGAAAAGTGCGTGACCCGAGCCCGCCGGCGCGAGCCGCCGGCGCGAGCCGAGCGACACGGCGAGCGGCGCGCTCCGGCGGCGGCGGGGGCGCAGGCCGGCCGCCGCCCTCGGCGAGCGGCCGCCGCCGCCGCCAACCGGGCGACGACGGGGAGGACGAGCGACGACGAGCGACGAGGAGGACGAGGAGGACGAGGCGAACGAGGAGGACGAGGCGGGGCGAGGAGGACGAGGAGGGCGAGGCGAACGAGGAGGACGAGGAGGGCTAGGAGGGCGAAGCGGGCGAGGAGGGCGAGGCGGGCGAGGAAGGCGAGGAGGACGAGGCGGGCGAGGAGGTGGGCGAGGAGGACGAGGCGGGCGAGGAGGACGAGGAGGACGAGGCGGGCGAGGAGGACGAGGAGGACGCGGAGGACGGGCCGCCGCCGGCGGACGTCGCAGGCCGTCGCAGCCGCCGGGCGCCGCAGGCGGCGCTGCGGAGCAGAGCCCGCGTCGCCAACCGCCGCCGCCGCCCACGGTCAGGAGGCAGCTCCGAGGGAGGTCTCCGTCGCGAGGACACGTACAGTCGGGGCCCTGAAGAAGGAACCCTTTTCGTTGGGGAGGGGCTCGGTGTTCCATGGTTGTTCTGCAGTTTGCCTTCGGTTTTCCTGAGATTTCCCATGGGAAATGGAAGTTCAACTTATGGGAAGAAGGGGCCTCGTTCCTTATTTAGGGTTCCTTAGGTCAACGCCCCGACTGTAGGGGCGATGCAGCCAGATTCAGGGGCCAGTGAGCCCGATCTGGCACGATGGAACATATCAGCAGAGCCGCGTGTGGAAAAGGGAAATTCAGGCAGGGCGCCTGGAGTCAGGAAGCAGCTCCGAGGAGGTCCTCGCAGGGACGAGAAAAGGCAATAAAGCCAGCGCAAGGGGTGAAGCCAAAATTTTTAACCGGAATAAAGCCTAGCCAGGACGTGTAAAACGAGAGTCAGCGGAGTCCGGCGGTATTGCAACAGATTAGGCCAGTGTTCGCCCAGGGACATCCCAGCGCCGACTCTGAGCTGAGCCTCCCGGGAGCTGCATCCCGAGGTGGGGACCTGGAGACCCCCTCCCCTCGCGCAGTGCAGAGATCGCGAGGGGAGACGTTCGGCAGTGCTCGAGCCCCGAGGGCCCCTGCTGGGCCTGAGGGGGGAGCGTTCAAGAGCGACTCGGGACGAAAGGAATGCCCCTGGCCATCGCTCGGACGTCCATTCCCTGTGTTTTTGCGTGGCTTTTTTTCGCCGAATGAGAAAGGATGCTCCTCGATGGCCCTCGCACAAGGAAAAATGCACACGTCCGAGCGATGCCGAGGCCCTGGGCAGCGGTCGAGGCGCGAGGGGCGAACGACACCGGGGGCCTCTCGCCGTCGCTCGGACGTCCCTTCCCCGTGCCTCGCTCGGCGTCGTGCGCGCGCATCTCTGTGTGCCAGGGTGCTCCACGCTGCTCCGCGAGGGGGCCGGGAATCCCAGCCCCCGAGGGGATACGGGGGAGGCCGGGAGCGAAGACGAGACAGGCGCAGCTGAAGGGGAACTGGGATACACACACACACACACACACACACACACACACACGTAAATAGACACAAACAACCATATTCCCCACACTTTCAAACATCTTCTGGGCTGGGGAATCTACGATCCATTTCTCATCTGTTCTGGGGAATCGACATCCATTGTGCCTGTGTGGTTTTTCCCCTCCTGCGCAATCCGCTGGGCTGCGGGAGCTGCCGTACATGGACATTACATTCGAACCCTGTGGCCCAAGAACCCCCCCCGAAATTAATATCGATGGCGTGGCGACGGGGGGGGCGTGAGTGGACAGAAAGATTCGAACCCCAAAGCACCGCCTTTACTGCGATCAGCATTGATGTCGGGGGCGCGGGGGAGATTTAGAATCTCCCTCGAATGTGTGAGGGTTCGAATATAGATTGTCCATCTACTGTGCCCCCGGCGCCCCCCCCCCCAAGGCCGACCCCCCGATCCCCCCCCCCAGCTTGCCGCCGCTCGGACGGCCGCTCCCCGTGCGCGTGCCGGCCTCGTGCCTTTTTGTTGTCGCTGTTGTTGTTGCTGCTGCTGTTGCTGTTGCTGTTGCTGTTGCTGTTGCTGCTGCTGTTGCTGTTGCTGTTGCTGTTGCTGTTGCTGTTGCTGTTGCTGTTGCTGTTGTTGTTGTTGTTGTTGTCGTTGTTGTCGTTGTTGTTGTTGTTGCTGTTGCTGTTGCTGTTGCTGTTGCTGTTGCTGTTGCTGTTGTTGTTGTTGTTGTTGTCGTTGCTGTCGTTGTTATTGTTGTTGTTGTTGTCGTTGCTGTCGTTGTTGTTGTTGTTGTTGTTGTTGTTGTTGTTGTTGTTGTTGGTGTTGTTGTTGTTGTTGTTGCAGGGCGAGAGTAGGGGAACAGAAAGTCACAGAAACATGAAAACTCGGAGGTCCGCGCGGATTTCTCGGATCGGCGCTGGGACCCCCCTCCCTGGCGCGCGGAGCGCGCCAGGGGCGGCGCTGGAGGCTCCGCCGGGGGGCCCCAGCGCCGATCCGAGAAATCCGCGCGGACCTCCGAGTTTTCATGTTTCTGTGACTTTTTGTTCCCCTAGTCGTTCCCCCCACTCCGCCCACGAGCAGGGGACAGGGCGAGGGGGCCGCTGCTGCAAGACGGACTGGAGGGGCCCTGCAGGAGACACACAGAGAAACAGCCACGAAGAGAAGGATTCACCGTTTCGTTTCCCGTATTGTCTGAGGCTGTGTCTTCCCCCCCGCTTCCCAGATGTTCCCATAACCCCAGGAAGCATTTAAGAACCCCCCCGGCGATATCGTAGCACCGCATTTTTTATTGGATATTCCGAGGGGCCGAAATAACCGAACGATAGCTTTAGCATCCGGACACGAGGAGGGCTCCTGGTGCCAGGTAACGCTTCCAGGGTGCGGAAGGGTTATCGATTTGCCGGAGGGGGGGGGGGGGGGGGGGGGGGTTCTTAAATGCTTCCTGGGGTTAGTTTCCGGGGAATCGGCGATGAATTGTGCGTGTCTGTGTGTTTTTGTTCCCCTCCTGACTGACGTCTTCCTGGGAACCCATAACGTCGACGAGCTGTCCCTCGGCCCCCCGGGGCCTCCGCCGTGCGCGTGCGCGCGCGCGCGCCACGCTGCCGCGCACGTGCCGCGCTTCTCCGCCGCGCGCACGTGCCACGCTGCTGCGGCGGAGGCCCGCCACTGCGAAGGAGTAGGAGGAGGAGGAGGAGGAGGAGGAGGAGGAGGAGGAGGAGGAGGAGGAGGAGGAGGAGGAGGAGGGAGGAGGAGGAGGGGAGGAGGGAGGAGGAGGAGGGAGGGAGGAGGGGAGGAGGAGGGAGGAGGGGGGCGAGGCGCGGGGGGGGCGGAGGGAGAGAACAGGGGGCTCCGGCTGTGCCTCCTGCCCCAGCTCGGTACTCGGATGGGAGCAGGGTGTGCTGCGGCGGTCCGAGGGTGCGGCCCTGCCAGGACTGCGACGTGCCCCGAAGACCCCCCGATCCGCAGTCCGAGGATCGAGCCCTTTTCAGGCTTCCCTGGTTTTACGTTCGGACCTGAAATCAGATGATGGGATCCTCCAGGATCGGATCCGACCGATACGTTCACACGCATACTTGGACGGCAGCCCTACCCCGTCTCCACAGCCTAGGGCACCCCATACATTGCACCTGCTAGGTTGCGCAGCATGCTTGCTTGCGCCTTCCCCAAGCAGTTTTGCTTACTCGTTTCCCGAGTAATGTTTGGACTGGAGACTTCATGCCTGCTCTATAATGAACTACCCTGGGATGCCGTGATTCGCAGCAGTGGTCTGGTAGTGCGTGGCGGTGTGCCCGCCCCCCCCCCCCGAATTTTAATACTCAAGGTCAGAAGATCGGGTCCCTCTAGTATCTCTGAATGTGCCTCCCACCGCCCGGATTTCCCTGTTCGTTGTCAGAGAGTGTTTTGCAATGATCGTCCGCCCTGCAGTCAGATGGTCTTCTCTGTAATCAGGTGCTTCGTCCCAACCGACGGGGTGCCAACGATAAGTTCCCGCCGACAGGCGCTCCACCTAATTGCAACTCAAGGCCAGCAAAGGCTGCCCCCCGTATGTTGCACTCCAATCGGTTGCAGGTGGTCACCTTCTGGAGCCCACGAGTGAGCATCATGCCCTCGGCGACGCAAATGGATAGCCAGCCGCCCCCCTTCGAGGTCGACATGCCCAACATGCGCCAACCCTTTTTGCGAATTCGCTGGCTTCAGGCCTCCCAGCGGAAACATGCAAGAAAGGGTGGCGAGGTCAATGGATGCCTCCAGCCCCCCACCCCCAGCGAGCGCGGTGGCGGACATGCGCGTGCGCGGCGGCGGCGTGATTCGAGCTTCTGGAGCGTAGCAGGGACAGGGGGAGCAAGAGGAGAGGGGAAAGACACAGCTCTGAAAACCCAACCCATGACAATTGTCGGGGATCTACTGATCTGGGTCAACGCCAACCCGGGTCAGTCAGGCCTGGCAGGATCCTGCAGGATCCTGCACGCAAGCCCGTGTCAATGCACCCCTGGCAATGCAGGATCCTGCGCTTCGCTGCCCCGATGCGCAACTCGCATCACGTAGCGTGCTGATACGGAGCTCAGCACGTAGACTGAAAACGCAGGTCTGGCGCGATACGTTCGCCAACACGTGGGCCAACACGTGGCGCCAGCACGCGACGTATTGGAACGTACGATCTTTGAGCACGGCGCGTGCTGCGCGTCAGCACGGGCATACCGAGGCAGCTAGAATCCTGCAGGATCCGACGCTCTGGCTGACCCCCGTCTGCATTGAGCAGGGACGGACCGTCCTGGCATTCCTATAGTCCTACCACGAACTGTTCTTAGAACCCAGAAATGTTCTAAGAACAAGAACAATGTGCTTGGCACATAAGCCCGATGTGATAAAACAAGACAGGCTCCGCCAGAAATGTTCCAAGAGCATCTCGCGGAAACCACAACAGGCTCTTAGAACATCGTTTGGTAGGGCTGTAAGCACGCCAGGACGCTTCGCCACTGCTTGCAGACTGCTAAACAGGGCTAGGATCGGGATAAATCGCTCCAGAGCGTTCCAGAGCGCTCTCAGAGCGTTCCGGAACGCTCTCAGAGCGGCCGCGGCGCCCGATACGTCCTCCAAACCCACCGATCCTCAGAGATTTCGAGCCATCCCGATCCGATGTTGTCCCGATCTTCGCGTCGTTTCAACTGCACTGACCCCCGCCTCGGGGCCCCCGAACCGGCTGCCACGGTTCGGGGGCCACATGTGAACCCTACCCCTACCCCCCACGATTTCTGAGGGGGAGGGTGGGGTTCACTTCGCTCGGGAGCTCCCGAGCGAAGTGACTCCCCACCCTCCCCCTCAGAAACCGTGGGGGGTAGGGGTAGGGTTCACATGTGGCCCCCGAACCGGCTGCCACGCGCTGCCGCCCCTGCGGCGCTCGACACCGGCGCGGGCCCGGCGCTCGGAGCTCCGAGAGGGGGGGGGGGGGGGGACGGGGCCGCCGGCAGGCAAAGGGGCCCCTGCGCCGCGCCAGCGGGGCCGCGGCGGGGGGGACCGCTCCGACCAAGAGCGGCGGCGGCCTCTGCGAAGCTGGGTCGGGCTGTCGTGCTGGAGCAGTGGCACCCTGCCGATGTGTAGGTGTCGGCGGTCTCGCTGCCGTGGCACGGCTCCCGGCCTCCGAGTGTGCTCCTCACAAGCCCGCCGATGAGTCAGATGGGGCCCGCGGACGGGGGGGTACAGCTCCGACCAGGCCCGCCCCTGGACGTGTCGAAGGCGCACGAAGCTCTGGAGGTATGCTGGCGCTTCGAGAGGGTCGTCCGCCTCTGATCTGTAAGCGTCGGGCGGCAAGACGACTGCCTGGCCACCGAGCTTGAATTTAATCGAAGGCAGCTGTCGTGCTGGAGCAGTGGCGCCCTGCCGACGTGTAGGTGTCGGCGGCCTCGCTGCCGTGGCACGGCCAGTCTTGCCGTTTCTGGGCTCGTCCAGGCTCTTGGCCTCCGAGCGTGCTCCTACCAAACGCCCGCCGACGAGTCAGCTGGGGCCTCTCTGGACGATGCAGCTTCCAATGCAACCACCTCTTGCATGGCCGAGCTCTTCATTTCCCGCAGGGTATGTCTACCCATGGAGTGTGGCTGGGTGTCTCACCTTTATTACTTACGCATGTGTAAGAAGGCAAGGGCGTGGAATGCTGCCTCCCAGCATGGCGGCGCAAGCTCTCTGCCCTTGGCGTGCCGCTCGGGTCTGCATGAGAGTGGGCACGGCCTCCACGCTCCGCTCCGTCGGCGGTGCGCCGTGACGTGGACGACGGGGGGGCGCAGGTGGCCTCCAGCAGGAAGCGATGCACCCAATAGGTGGCACGACGTGGCGATGCGCTGGTGCTGCTGGATGAAGGTGGAGGAGGAGGAGGAGGAGGAGGAGGAGGAGGAGGAGGAGGAGGACGAAGAGAAGGAGGAGGAGGAGGAGGCGGAGGAGGAGGGGAGGGGATGATGATGATGATGATGATGATGATGATGATGATGATGATGATGATGATGAGGGAGGAGGAGGAGGAGAGGAGGAGGAGGAGGAGGAGGAGGAGGAGGAGGAGAAGGAGCCCCCCCCCTCCCCCCAGAAGGCACGGCTTTACGTCGGCTCGCCACGGGGCCGAGGGGCGCGCGGGGCGCACTTCAGCCCAGGCTCCGTACACCGCCAGGACGGCCCGGACCCCCCTGGGGGGAGTCCCTGGCCGCCGATGGGGCGCGGCGATACTCTTTTTGCCGCACCGGACGTACTGGAATATAACATCTGCACGCGGCCTCCCCGAACCCGCTGTGACCTCAGTCGAGCCTTGCAAGTGCGCTGTGACCAAGAGGTCCCGAGGGAGGAACGGTGCAGGGCAGTGCAGGGGGAGGTTGGAGCGGACGAGAGCGGGCAGGATGAGGGCCATGGGGGGGAGGAGGAGCCAGGAGGTGGTGGGGGGGGGGAGGACGGGCAAGGAGATGAGTGGATTGCGCAGTGAGGGTGGGGATGAGGAGGGGGACGAGCAGGAGGAGGAGGAGGAAGAGGAGGAGGAGGAGGAGGAGGAGGAGGAGGAGGGGGAGGAGGAGGAGGAACCGGAGCATTTGGGATGCCCCCCACCCAACCCCCCCTCCGCGGACAAAGGCTGATCCAAGAAGGATGGACGCGACCAGAGGTGTGAAGGCTCTGGAGCTTGTGCTGGTGGGGTCAGGGGGTGCAGTGTAACTAGCAGCCAGCGGCCTCGCGCCGAGGGGCGCGAAACAGGGACGACGGGCTCCTCCCAGGAGGGCGTGAAGACTCAGGAGGAGGAGGAGGAGGAGGAGGAGGAGGAAGAGGAGGAGGAGGAGGAGGAGGGAGCTAGTGGGGTTAGAGGCGGGGGGGGGGAAAGGGCTCTTGGGGGGGGGGAGGAGTTGAGGGGTTGCTGGGTGGTTTCCAGAACATCCCTCGAGGGCTTGATGAGAAGAAGGGTGAGCTGGGAAGCACCCTCGCTCCGCGGATCCATACCCGACCCACTGCTCGGTGCCGATCCCACTCCGTATGCTCCAGTGCAGCCCGCACCCAGGTGGACCAAAAGTCCAGTGGACCGCCACGATGCCCGATGCATCCGTCCTCCCCCCCGCTCGTCCTCCTCGTCGCCGTGACCCTTTGCTAATTGCTTCTCTGCGCTCCTCCTGCTCCTCGTCGTCGTCATCCTGCTCCCTCCGTCCTCGTCTCTTCCGCCCTCCTCTTCCTATATTTGCCCCCGTCGTGGTCCGCCCTCCTCCCCTCTCGCGCTCTCCCCCCACAAGCCCGCCCGCTCTTCTCCCGGGCGGGTGTTACCGGGGATTTTAGGGCCCCTTTGGGACCCCTTGGCTCCAAGAGGTACCCTGAAAGGCCAATTCCTGCACCCCGCCACCAGGTCACCACACTTAACATCCGCCCGCGTTCCTCCTCATCCTCCTCAATATCACCACCACCATCACCATCATCATCATCATCATCAGAAACATCATAATAATCATCATCATCATCAGCATCATCATCACCATCATCATCATCACCATCATCATCAAGATCATCACTATCATCATCATCATCATCACATCATCAGCAGCAGCATCAGCATCAGCATCATCATCATCAGCATCATCATCATCATCACCATCATCAGCATCATCATGACCATCAGCATCATCATCCTCATTACTACCATCAGCATCATCATCATCATCCTCCTCTTCATCATCATCGGCAACATCATTATCATGATCATGATCATGATCATCATCATGGTCATGATCATCATCATGATCATGATCATGATCATCATCATCATCATCAACATCATCAACATCATCATCATCATCATCATCATCATCATCATCATCATCATCATCATCAGCATCAGCATCATCATCATCTCGAAACCGCATCACCATCAGCATCAGCATCATCATCAGCATCATCATAATCATACTCACCATCAGCAGCATCATCAACACCATCATCATCGTTCCCGTCTTCCTCTTCAACATCACCCTCCTCGGTCTGCTCCGCCTCCAGCTCTCCCCGTGTTCCTTCCATAACTTACTCCTCTACTGCTGTCCTTATCTCTCTCCACTTTCCTTCCCGCCTCCTCCTCCTCGTCCCTCTCCACCTTCCTCCTCCCCCCATCTCCTCCCATTATGTCCTCCTTCCTCCTCATCCTCTGTCCCCGCTTTCCCCCTCCTCTACTGCTGTCCTCCTCCCCCTCCTCCTCCTCCTCCTCCTCCTCCTCCTCCTCCTCCTCCTCCTCCTCCTCCTCCCCCTCCTCGTCATCCTCCTCCTCCTCCTTCTCCCCCTCCTCGTCCTCCTCCTCCTCCTCCTCCGCCTCTTCCTCTTCCTTCTCCTCCTCCTCGTCCCTGTCCACCTTCCTCTCCTCCCTGCCTGCCTGTAGTTCGCATGGGCCGCGGCAGGACTCAGAACGCACTGGCAGCATCAGGGGGGTGCACCACCAGAGCCAAATGGCTATGCAGCGAGAAATGTGGTGAGCGAGGTCAGTCCAGATGGCCACCCCTGCCCTAGTCGAGCCGATGATCTCGTCGAGCCCTGCGCATCGCAGGGCCAGCCAGACGGCACGCCCGCTCGTCGATTCAAAGAGAACTGCCCCAAACATGGGCGACCCGAATGAGGACCCAACTGCGTGCTCGTGTCCACTTCCCAAGTGGCGGACCTCACGGGCAGATATCCAAAGGCCGACGATGAAGGCCAAATCGTTCGCAGATGGGCCTCACAACGATATTACAAGGGAGGAACGGGAAGGGCTATAGAGGGGCAGGGACAGCGACGATAAAATCAGATCTTCGCCGACCCCTTCGGGGCTCCGCCTCGCCCTCGCCCTCGCCCTCGCCCTCTCCCTCCTCCTGCTCCTCCTCCTCCTCCCATCCACCCCCTCCTCCTCCTCCTCCTCCTCCTCCTCCTCCTCCTCCTCCTCCTCCTCCTCCTCCGCATCCTCCTCCTCCTCCTCCTCCTCCTCCTCCTACGCATCCTCCACCTCCTCCTCCTCCTCCGCATCCTCCTCCTCCTCCTTCTCCCATTCTCCTCCTTCTCCCCTTCTCCTCCTCCTCCTTCTCCTCCCTCCCCTCCCGCTCCCCCTCCCCGGGGAGTCCGACCCGGCCGGCTTAGGCTTAGAGAGAACGTCCCAGGTCAATGGAGCTCGCCCCTGGCTAATGGAACTCATGCGCTGCAGACGAGCTCCCAGAGGCGCTGCACTTCCTCACAAGGCTACCAGACTGTCCACGAGGGCTCCAAGATGTCCCAAGATCGCTTCAAGAGAGCCCAAGAGGCCCACAAGACGGCCCAGAAGGGCTCCAAAGTGACCCCCACGAAGGCAGCTAGAGGCCAAAATCATGAATCCCCGAAACCATTGGTGTTGAAAGGTGTTCGCGCTAGCGCCTTTCTGGCTCCCGAAAGCCCGAGACGGCCCAAGACGCCCCCGAGACTAGCCCAAAACAGCCCAGAAGGTTCCCAAGCGGGCCCCAATACGGCCTCAAGACGAGCCAAAACGCCCCCATGAAAGCCCATGCCAACAAAGAGCTACCGGAGGGGGTGGGGGGGAAACCCGAAAACACCCCAGGAGACCCCCATCCCCCCAGATGGCCCCTACAACTTACAACGTGACCCCAAGAGACAATCAT
>CAUYUJ010019046.1:40000-42500 GCA_963575745.1 Prorocentrum cordatum
AGCTACCACTACTCCATACAGAGGGCATCGGCCCCAACCGCATGATCGACTACAGGGTGCCCCGACTACGGCAAGTTCGTGTCGTGTCGACCCTGGCGTTGCTTTCTGACACCGCGGGGATCGCTCCACCTTGAACGATCGGCCGTTTCCGAAACGCCAGGTCGCTCAACACATCGGTCAACTCGGGGTCGCCAGCGGCGTTCAGCATTGAAAGCCGGCGGCGGGGTCGCCGCTGGTCGACACGACGCGAGCCTACCGTACAGGGCGTCAGTCTCGAACACCACCGACGCCATCGTCAGACTCCGCCCCACCAGGGAGAGGCCGAGGACCGAGCCCGAAGCCAACGACTCCGGCGCGGTGATGACCGCGGGACCCGCACAGGTGCCCGACGCGAGTAGGATTAGGTCGGGCATGTCCTCTTACAGCCAGATTTTCGACGAAAAAAATATGTGCTTTTTTGTAACAAAAACACGCACACATATAGTCAAACAATAATCGAAAAATCGTCGCAGAAATATAGTCAAACAATAATTGTTCAAACGATGGTTGAACGATTGTTGAACACTCCTCCTGTAGAGGGACATGCCCAACTCAAGAGTAAGAGAGGGAAGCTGAGGGGGAGGAGGCCATGGGGGGGAGAGGGGGACAGCCGCACGCCAGCACCGGGCGGCTCCGAAGATGTTTTTCGCGGACTCCTCTTCCGAGCGGTCGGCACCAACAAGGCATCGCCACGATGCCCGAGTCAGGAAGTCGGGACGCCCGAAATGGGTACGGAAAGAATGGGTACAATGGCCAACAGCAGTTCCTGTTCATCTTGAACAGGACTCGCTGTCCGCGCCGCCGCGGCCTGTCTCCATTTGAGACAGAAGGCCGCCTGCCCAACAGCGGCCACTGTTGGCTTGGGACAACATTTGTTGAGCATTGTACCCATCTTTCCGTACCCATTTCGGGCGTCCAAAACGAAATGCGAAAAGCTCGTGTGAACGCAAACCGGCCTTCTGCTGGCGACCGCACATGGACCCCAGCGCGCATCGGGAATCGAAGCGGTCAAGCTCTGGTCATGGCAGGGTGCGCAGCGATGCCTGCCCGAGCCCTGCCATGCAGGGGGCGGGGAGGTCAGGGCTCGCGCACCCGTGTGGCGGGCGGGCAAAGAATGAAGGGGTCCTGGGACACACAAATAAAAACATTCCCCATCTTTTCCGATATCTTCGGGGTTTTCGTCTTCCCCCCACGTCCCATACTTATTTTCCCACATTTTTTGGGGGAATCGATGATTCACTGTGTCTGTGTTTTCCCCTCCTGAAGCAAAAACTGCCACACGAGAGGGGGCAGGGGCAGGGAAGGGGGAGGCGGCGAGCGCAGAGCGCCACGCCGGGCCCCTCGCATGCAGGGCACCGTGCGGGCGCGCGTCAGCGCCGCTCGCTTTTTCGCGCTGCTCGAGAGGACGAACGAACAGCACAGGGCGGAACCTAAACGGTGCTCCTCGTTTTCGATGTGTTTTCGTTTTCCCTGGTTTTGTCTTCAATCCGCCTTTAACGCAAAACGAAATCGAAACGAAACCAGCCCACGAAATCGCCAAAACACCGTTCAGGTCCACCCCTGGAACAGCACACACACCCATACCCACAGGGGGGGTCGTTGGGAGGAGGACTGGCTATGGGTATGGGTGCGGGTTGTCAGGCCCTGGGGAACGCTCCCGTTCGAGCGGGGACCCCCGTCCGACAACACGCACCCATGGCCCTCTCCGACCCCCCTATGGGTATGGGTGTGTGTTGTTGGTTCGTCACGAAAGCCAGGACAGGACGCGAAGCTGGTGTCAGAACGTGCGTGGAAGCTCAGGAGCCAACGCTGAGGTGGCGGTCGGAATGGGAGTCGGAAGCCGAGGCTGGAGTCGAGGTTGAAGTGGCTGTATGAAGGGGAGTCGGGACTGGAGTCGGGGCAGGCGTCGAAGCCGGCGTGTCGCGCGAACCCTCCTCGAATCTGTGCGGTTGGGATCGGAGCAACCTGGCCCTGGGGCTGTAGACGGAGCCGGCGTCGGAGCTGGAGTCGGAGCTGTAACCGGAGCTGGTGGCGGAGCTGGAGGCAAAGCCAGGGTCGGAGCTGGAGCAGGTGCAGGAGTCGGAGCCTCCGTAGGCGCAGGAGTTGGTGTCGGGGCTGGAGCAGGCGTTGGAGGGGGAGTCAGAGCAAGAGTCGAGATAGATGAATGAGTCAGGGCTGGGGTCGGAGCTGGAGCAGGTGTCGGGAAGGGGGTCGTCGTCGGCCGGGAAGTCAGCGAGCTGGTCGGCGCGGAAGTCGGTGAGCTGGTCAGCGCGTGAGTCGGCGAGCTGGTCCGCGCGGGAGTCGGTGAGCTGGTCGGTGCGGGAGCCGCCAAGTTGGTCGGCGCGGGAGTCGGCGAGCTGGTCGGCGCAGAAATCGGCGAACCACTCGGCGCGAGAGTCGGCGATCTGGTCGGTGTGGGAGTCGGCGAGCTGGTTGATGCGGGAGTCGGTGAGCTGGTCGG
>CAUYUJ010019046.1:45000-92500 GCA_963575745.1 Prorocentrum cordatum
CATCAGCAGCAGCAGCAGCAGCATCAGGATCAGGATCAGGATCAGGATCAAGATCAGGATCATCATCATCATCATCATCATCATCATCATCATCATCATCATCATCATCATCATCATCATCATCATCATCCGAGGTAATCATCTCCGTGCCCTGTTCCCATCCCGTTCTTTCTCTCCCTCAGCTCCTGGATGTGCCCTCCCTCCGCTCCCCTGGCGTTGGCCAGCCCGGTGGTCGAGGGCAGCTCCTCACACTTCGAACGGTCCGCACCACCGAATCACCGAGGACCCCTGATACGTCAAGTTCGTGTCGTGCCGACTTCGGCGTTGGTTTCTGACACCGCGGGGATCGTTCAACCTTGCACGATGGGCCGTTCCCGAAACGTCCAAATCGTTCCACATCGAACGATTCTGGGTCGCCCGCGGCGTTCAAAGTTGAACACCGCTGGCAGGGTCGCCGCTGGTCGACACGACACAAACCTACCGAACGTTGCCGTGGGCGCCTCGAGCAGAACAACTCGCGCAAGACGTCTGCCACCACTCTGGGCGCACAAGGCTCGGGGTTTAACCACCGGCCGCGGGAACGGGGGTCGAGAGCTCCGGACAGATCGCGGATCGTCGGAGGTCTGGGCGCTCGGAGGCCCCCGAGTTGACACCAGCACCGAGGGGGGGGGGGGGGGGGGCAACTCCCGGGATGTCATTACCAGCCTCGAACTGATCCTTATCCCTAAGATTGACACGCCAAAAGGCGATGACAATCTTATGGATTCGCCCTCAAAAAATAAGGGAATCCCTAAGATTGGCATCGTGATGAGGAGATGCCCAGCATAGGGATACGGATATGTTCCAGGCTGGTAATGTCACTCCTGTGGGCACAGCCGGGAGGTATGATGCATGATTGACTGCCGATCGACCCTCCCTTTAGTAAACCTCCCTTTAGTGAAAACGGCATGGGACCGAAACCGACGGACCTGGATCCGCAAAAATGACGGCCGCGACGCCCTCTCGCGAACCGAAAACGGCCAATTCGCTAATCGACGTGTCAGGGTAGGAGGTCGATCAACCTCCGACCGATTGGGGACCTGTGGAGTCGAAGTACGTGGCACGGTGCCGAAAGGAACCGCCACATCAGCCAAACCAGGCCTGGGAAAGCCACACACCATGCCAAGGGTTAAGTCGGGCGCGTCCCTCTACAGGAGGAACATTCAAAAATAGTAAAACAAATAGTCTGGGGACGATTTTTGTTTTACTAGCTTGGCCCATTTTGGGGGGTATTGTTGGAGCCTTTCTACGTCTTCGCCCAAAAAATCCCCCTGCAGGGGGACGCGCCCGACTTGAGCCAGGGGCGAGCACTCCGTCGACCCTCCAGGGACACGCGGCCTGCTCGGGGCCCCACTCGCGGGCCGGGCGAAAGGGGGAGATAGCAAAGGGAGGGGTTGAGAATCAGCTCACGTACAGTCGGGGCGTTGACCTAAGGAACCCAAAATAAGGAACGAGGCTCCATTTTTCCATAAGTTAAACTTCGATTCCCCATCGAAAACCTAAGGACAGCCTACGGCAAGCTGCGAAACAATTAAGGAACACGGAGCCCCTCCCCAACGAAAAGGGTTCCTTGTTCAGCGCCCCGACTGTATGGCTGATTTTCCTGGCGCCTCCCGGCGCCAGGAGGCGCCCAATGTATCGAGGAATGGGCCCCTCGGTGGGGCCGAAACCAGCTGCAAGCAGCAGATATCGTACCCCCCCTTTCCTATAGGGAACCGAACTCTATACACCGATATCCCTTTTTTCGGTCCCGCACTGAGACTCGCACAAGAACACGGATTCTGGTGTATACGGCGTCCTGGTGTATACATTTGTCCTGCTTTCCACGGGAACACGGGGAAAGAAGTATACACCACACCACCCAGACGTCGCCCCCGACCCTCAAAAAAGTCCTGGGATTGAGCAAGAGCCCGCCACTGGTAATGTATACGTTCCCGTTTCAGATGTCCCTATCCCTTTGGACGCCCGAAATGGGTACGGAAAAAATGGGTACAATGCCCAACAACAAATGTTCTTCCAAACCAACAGCGGCCGCTGTTGGGCAGGCGGCCTTCTGTCTCGAATTGACACAGGCCGCGGCGGCGCGGACAGCGAGTCCGGCTCAAAATGAACACGAACTGCTGCTGGGCATTGCACCCGTTCTTTCCGTACCCATTTCGTTCGTGCAGATGTCCCCCCCTTTGGGCGCCTCTTGGGGTCCTCTTGAAGCGCTCTTGGGAGCCTTGGGAGCGCTCTTGGAGCCCTCTTGGGCCATCTTGGAGTTATCTTGAAGCCTCGGATGGCCATCGGAAGCGAAAAGGCGAGAAAGCCCAAAACATTGATTTTCCTGAGGTTTTGGACGGATTTTGGCCTCTTCGGGGCCTCCTGGGCGACACTCCCTCGGGACACCGATGGCTGCGTGCCAGCGCCTCGGCCCCCGCAGAGCCTCCCCGCGGGTCCCCCGGGGGGCCGTCCCGAGGAGGTGCTTTTTCGACGACGCGGGCGCGCGGGCAGGCGCACCCTCCCCCATGCCCTCGGCGGCGCGGATCCGAGAAATCCGCGCGGAGCGCCATACATGTTTTTGTTCATGCACCTTTTTGTTCTTCTTCGACCGATGCTCGGACAATCCAAAATGGAGCGGCCGGTCTTCTGGGCGGAGGACAGACCTCCCTTTAGTCCCTTTAGTAAACCTCCCCTTCGTGAAGACGGCCTGGGACCGAAACCGACGGACCCGGACCCGCAGAAATGAGGGCCGCGACGCCCCCTCGCGAACCGAAAACGGCCAATTCGCTAATCGACGTGTCAGGGTAGGAGGTCTATCAACCTCCGATATTCCATGCTCGTCCCTCCCCGCCTCCTCCCCTCCCTCTCCCTGCTCCACCCGACCAGCCCTTCGACAGGAAGCCCTGGCCCCAAGAGAGCCGTTGGGGACGGCCTGATCTGGGCCGCAAGCTTTGGCCCTACCGAGGTGTCGTTGGCAAACACATTGGCCCACACAGTGTCCGCTGGATTCCGAGGGGAGGAGAGGAGGAGGAGGAGGAGGAGGAGGAGGAGGAGGAGGAGGAGGAAGGAGGAGGAGGAGGAGGAAGGAGGAGCTACGAGATCAGCACCGCCCACGCCAAATCGTTGCGGGGCCCCACTCCGAAAGAGAAATGGGCATCGATATGACTCTCGCCGGATCGCATCTTCCAGCGCGGCGGCCCACACCAATGCTGCAGCCGTCAATCAAAGTGTGCTTCCGCGTGCTGAATCAACGAGCGACGTCCATGTCTCCGAAGTCTGGTTGGGCTGCTTTGCCTGTGGAACCCTATACAGAACAAGCAAGAGGCCACCGAGTGGAGCCCCCTCGAACGCCAAAACGACTCATATCGATTCGGCGCCTTGGCCGTGTGCATGTCGGGACACCTGCGCATGTCGGGCGCGAGTTCATGAGGGGCGGCACATAGGCTGGGGAGAAAGGTGCCCTCCCTCGGGCAAAACCAGGGCGCTCTCCTGGGCCCCAAAGGGAGGGACCCTTCAGGGGCCCTGGAAAGGGGGCCCCTTCGGCAGCCCTCGCTAGCTGCCCCCAGCCCCTTTGCCGTCCCCGCATTGCTCGTCCTCCGAACATGGGATCTGGCTGCTGACCACCTGCCAGACCACCCCAACCCAACGCGAAGACCCGAATTTCGTGTTGGGGCGAATACGGGCTCCATATGTTTCGGTGATCCCCGACCCCCCCCCCACTGGAAAGGGAGGGCAAATTGAGGCCTTCGGGTTGGGTTGGGGTGGTTTGGTGGGTGGTGAGCTGCAAGTCCTCGGGCGCCCGAGTTTTCGGGGGAAACCCGGGCCTGGGGTAACTCGGGTTGGGATTCTCGAAAAACGAAGCCGATTAAGCCCTGACCCGAGTTACCCCTGATCTGGGGCTCTGGACACCCGAGTTATCCGGGGGAAACTCGGGCCCGGGGCAGCTCGGGCTCGGACTCCCGAAAACAACGAACCCGAATTAGCCCTGACCCGAGTTACCCCTGATGATCCGGGGCTCTGAAGTCTGGTCGCGTCGAGTCCCGTCGGATCGGGGCGGCCAAGAGGGGGGCGGCCAAGAGGGGGGGGCGCAAATCGTGGCCGGCGGCATGTGCGCGGCCCAGCTTGGGGGCCAGGAGCGTGAGGAGACAAGACGGGGCGCCCTGAAATCTGGGGAACTCTCATGGCCCCTCCATGAGACCTCCCCCCCTAATTAATCATCGCCCCCCTCTCTGCCGCCCCCGATCGGAGATGCCGCGGGCGGCGTCCCCGGGCACCGCGCGGGGGGGGGGGGGGCCAACGCCCCGGGGGAGGGCCCCGAGGGAGGCCTGGGCCCCCCGCGGGCTCCCCGCCCTCGCCTCCCCACGAGCACCGCAGCGGCGCCGAGGGCTCACGCCCGCGCCCGCGTGGACGCGGAAGCATCGGTGGGAAGCAGTGGTGGGGGGCAACTATTTGGACGCCCGAAACGGGCACGGAAAGAATGGGTACAATGCCCAACAGCAAATGTTGTCCCGAAACCAACAGCGGCCGCTGTTGGGCAGGCGGCCTTCTGTCTCGAATGGACAAAGGCCGCGGCGGCGCGGACAGCGATTCCTGTTCAAAATGAACAGGATCCGCTGTTGGGCATTGTACCCATTCTTTCCGTGCCCACTTCGTTCGTGCAGAACCTGTACACGTCGGTCGGAAGAGATGGGTAAAAACAGGAAGCAGGAAGGCGGATAAGCGGATTGGGTCCAGGCCCTCCCAGAGAACAGCAGAACACAGCAACAGCACGTCGATTCTTGAAGTAGGAAGGCGCTTGAAGTAGATTGGGATCTGGGCCTCCAAAAATACCTACTTTCAACGACCGGCGTGTAACCATCGGTCGGAAGAAGTGGAAAGGGGCAACTATATGGGGGGACTGGCATGGGGGGTGATGCATCGACCCGGAATCGGCGATGCGTCGCCGATAGATCGGCGACAGGCCTCTGCTAAGGAGCCCGCACCTTCCTGGGCAGGCTGGGGCAATCTGGCCCTTCTCGGCGATCCGTGGGCGATGGGGTGTCGACGCATTTCCCCCCTATGTGCCTATCCCCCCCTATCGTTGCCCCTGAAGTGGGTATACAGTCAGGGCGTTGACCTAAGGAACCCAAAATAAGGAACGAGGCCCATTTTTTCCATTAGTTAAACTTCGATTTCCGATCGAAAACATAAGGAAAACCTGAGGCAAGCTGTGAAACACTTAAGGAACGCGGAGCCCCTCCCCAACCAAAAGGGTTCCTTCTTCAGGGCCCCGACTGTAGAAGCATGGCATCTGGCTGCGAGTTCGGTCGACTCGAGCCCCGTCGGAGAGGCCAGCGGCGTCCCCGGGCAGCGCGCGGGGGCCAGCCTTCCCGGGGGGGGGGGCCCGAGAGGGGCCCCAGGCCCCCGCGTGTTCCCTGGCCTCGCCTCTCTCTCCCTCTCTCTCTCTCTCTCTCTCTCTCCCTCTGCGAGCGTCGCCACGGCGCCGAGAGCTCCCGCCCGCGCCCGCGTGGACTGGGTTATGTTGTGTCCTCGGGGGACCTTGTCTGTCCCGTCGCGGCCCTGTCCGCGTCGAATCCGTGTCGAATCCATGCCGGAACCGTCGGATCCGTGTCGAATCCGTGTCGAATCCGCGTCGAAGCCACGCCAAATCCGCGTCGAGTCCGCATCGAGCACGCGTCGGGCCCCCCAAAAGACACTAATTTTTGGGACAGGCGAGGTCCCCCGAAGATGCAACAGAAGACTGGGTATGAGCGTCGCTGGCAAAGCCGTCGGATGGGGATCCCACATGTAAAGGACCCAGGACGAACTGTGAAGTCTGTGAGGTACAACAGGGCACCACAGACTTGCCTGCTTCCGACCGCCGGGTGCACGTGCGCGTCCACGCGGCGTGGGCGCGCACGTGCACCCGGCGGTCGGAAGAAGCGTAAGTGCACCGACCTCGCAGACGTGCTGCTGCGAATTTTTGCGTGGCTTGCTGCCGATGCGAAACCCCGAAACGACGAGTGAACAGCAAGAGGAGTGTCGCGTGGAATTGTGTTGAGTCTCCCTTCCCGGCCAAAAAATACCCGCGCGAAATCCACCTCGAAATGCGGAACGAACTTCTCCAGGACACTCCGGGCCCATCCGATCGTTTTCCGAACGAAATCCGCTCTGCGATGTTGCTGGCATGAGAAGTGGATAAAACATGAAGTAGGAAGGCGTTGGAAGTAGATCGGGTTTCGCCCGCCTCCTGAAGAGGAGGGAAGAGGGGAAGCCACTCGACTCTTCAAGCAGGAAGACCACTACGATAGATTGGGCTCTGGGAGTCCAGAAAAACTTGCTTTCAGTGACCGATGGGTACAGTCGGACCTGCAACCCCCGTCGAAATCAAACGCAAGCTTTGAATAGTGGTCGACGCGCCAAACGCGGCCCGCGGGGCCAAATTGTTGAAGGAGCACCAGGACACACAAATAAATACTCACAAATAAAAGGATTCCCCATATTTCCCCATATTTTCTGGATTTGTGCCTTCCCCCCCACTTCCCAGATTTTCCCATATTTCATGGGGAATCGACGATTCATTGTGTCTCTGTGTTTTTTCTCCCTCCTGAATTGTTGTGTGCAGTCACCAACTTCGGCGCGAAGATGGAGATATGTTTGGGGCCCAGGGGCGCCGCCACGCCGCGGGACAAACCTGCGTTGGACTCGAGGGAGAATGTTGGATAGGAGAACGTCCTTCGAGACCTCCTCCTCCTCCTCCTCCTCCTCCTCCCCCTCCTCCTCCTCCTCCTCCTCCCCCTCCCCCTCCCCTCCTCCTCCTCCTCCTCCTCCTCCTCCTCCTCCTCCTCCTCCTCCTCCTCCTCCTCCTCCTCCTCCTCCTCCTCCTCCCCTGGGAGCCTCCGCTGGCCAAACTGAAGAACGCTCGTGGGTACCGCCCCCCACGATGCACGAGGCCACCTAACAAGCACGCAGAACAGGAGGCCATCCAACCAGCACGAAGAACATTATAGGGTCCCCTGCCCGAACCGACCTCGATCTTATGCTTCGGTCCGGCTGTATGCGCTCATCCAGATCCGCCTCCGTGCCTGCACCACGCTGACGCGTGCCTGGCAGGGGTTCTGTAGTCTTCTGTGGGCCCCCCCACTCCCCAGGTCACACTTCCCTGACTCCCGGGGGCTCTCCAAGGCTTCCATGACGGCCCAGGAGGCCCCCAAGACGGCCCAAGAGGGCCCCGAGTCGCCGAACGATCGCTCGAAGACGCCCAAGATGGCCTCAAGATGGCCCAAGAGGTCTCCAAGACGCCCCAAGAGGCATCCAAAAGGCCTCCCAAGAGGGCCCCAAGAGGAACAAATCATTGATGATCTGTAGATGTTTGGAAGATTTTGGCTTTCTCGCCTTTCCGGCTTACCGACGCTCCAAGACGGCCACCCAGGCCCCCAAGACCACCCCAAAACGACCCAAGAGGCCTTCAAGAGGGCCAAGACGGCCTGAGAGCGCCCCAAGACGGCCCAAGAGGCGCCCAAGATGGCCCAAGAGGGCTCGAAGACGGCCCCAACAGGGACCCAAGAACCTAGAATCCTGGACTTCCGCCCCAAGAAGCTCCCAGGCGGCCTCAAGAGGCGCCAGAGAGGCCCCCAAGAGGCCTCAAGAGGCCGCCAAGAGACCCCAAGAGACCACCAAAAGAGGGCCCAAGAGGCCCCAAAACGGCCCCCAAGAGGCTTCAAAACTGCCTTCAAGAGTCCCCCGAGAGGCCTCCCACGAGATCCCGAAGACCATCCAATAGGCTTCATACCCACAGACCAGGCACGGTGGGCAGGACTTGCCGTAGGCAGTTCGATAAATACACGATCATACGCACCGCTCCGAAGAAATAGAGGTCACAAGCGATATTGGTGAAGCCGCCCCGTTCCGTCCACGTCTGTTTCTGCCCATTTCGCTTGGGACAACCTCATATTTCTGAAAACTGGGGAATGGTTTTCAATGGCGTTGAGCATAACTGTTAGAATGCGATTGGCTTTTCACTTGGTTTCAGCGCAAGTGTTCATCACTGTGTGAGAAGAAGTGCCAAGCCACCTTACGGGTATGGGTGGTTCGAATGTTCACAGGTGGTTCCCAATGTAGCTATCAAACATTGCCCAAATGCTGCTGCTCCCTGCCCACACAGTAATTGTTCAACGTATGTCGGATAACAATATGTACATCTATTTGTGTATATGAATATGCACATGTAACAAGAGGACGGGACGGCATATGACGAGGTGGAAGCGAGGAAGTGGGAGACTATGATGACAATGATGACAAGATGAATTGTCAGGCGATGCTGCCAAGCCAATACACCAGGCATGCGGCCTACTTGCAAATCAGCCCCAATACTTCTTGGTCTGGACAGTGTGCACGAGTTCTTCCTTGATTCGGGCTTCCATCTCCTGCAACGTCTCAGCAGGTGCAGTAGTCGTGCTCTCAAGCTGGGCTTTCGCAACAAACATGTCCCGTATCACCTGCTCCTCAATTCTGGTCTCCATCTCCGCCAAAGGCCCAACGTTAGCAGTGGTCGTGCTCTCAAGCTGGGAATTCGTATCGAGCATATCCTTTATTGCCTCTGCCCGTATTCTGGCCTCCATTTCCGCCACCGTCTCAACCCGAGCAGTGGTCGTGCTCTCCATGTCCTGCATAATCTGCGCCTTGATCCTGGCCGCCATCTCAACCGCCGTCTCAACATGAACGGTCGTCGTGCTCTCCAGCTGGACTATCGTATCGGCCATACCCTTAATAGCTTCTGACCGTATCCTGGCCTCCATCTCCGCTTCCGTCTCAACACGAACAACGGCCGTGCTCAGCATTTCTTGCCGGACCTTCGCTCGGATCCTGGTCTCCATCTCCTCCGCCGTCTCCACATGAGCGGTCGTCGTGGTCTCAAGCTGGGCCCTCGCGAGCTCCTCTGACCTGATCCTGGCCTCCATCTCCGCCGCAGTCTCGGCCCGAGCGGTGGTCGTGCTCTCCATCTCCTGCCTCACCTTCGCCCTGATCCTGGCCTCCATCTCCGCCGGCGTCTCCACTGGAACGCTGGCCGCCGGCTCCTGTGCCGTGGCGTCCGTCCCCTCCTCCACGGGCTGCGCCGCCGCAACCGTCCCGGTGGGCTGGCCCACGTCGCCCTCCTCGACCCCGCCCTGGCCGAGCCTGGGCAGGGCCTCCCCCACGGCCTCCGCTCCCGCGCCCGCGCCCGCGGCCGCGAGCCGAGACACGCTCTCCGACGTGTCCGCGGGCGTGTCGCTGCCCGCCTCCTGGGGCGCGCTGTCCCGGGCAGCAGCGACGTCGGCCCTCTCTGGCGACGCGCTGCGCGAGAGGTCCGCGGCCGCGTCGCCAGCCGCCTCCTGGGCGGCGCTGTCCGAGGCAGAGGCCGCCTCCTGTGCCACGCCCTCTGCGGCAACGGCGCTGGCCGCCGCCTGGGTCGGGACGCCTGGGTCTTCGGGACGCGCAGGCGCGGCATCCATGTCCACCATCGGCAAAGGCGACAGCGCCTCCATCTGATCGACGGCCTGTGCCTCCTCGGACACGTTCGTCTGCGCAGGCTCCTTCTGCGGGGTCTTCGCCTGCTCCTTCTCGCCAAGGTGCCTGTCGAATTCGCTCTCCGCCAGCGCCGCCTCGGTGTCCGCCGGCGCCTGCGGCTCCTCCGACACGTTCGTCGGCGCCCGCTCCTTCTCGTCTGGCCTGTCCAGCTCGCTCTTCGTGGTGTCCTCCACGCGACCCGTTTCCACCGTCGTCTGCGCATCCTCCGACACGTTCGTCAGCGCCTGCTCTGTCCCGTCGAGGTACTTGTCAAGCTCGCTCGTTGTCATGTCCTGCACGCGACTCGTCTCCGCTGCCGCCTCCGGCTCCTCCGACACGTTCGTCAGTGACTGCTCCTTCTCGTCCAGCCTGTCAGGCTCGCTCCCCGTCATCTCCGCCTGCTCTTGCTCCTTCTCGTCGAGGTACCTGTCCGACTCGTTCCTCGTCATGTCCTGCTCAGGCTCAGGGCGCCCCTCCAGCGCCTGCTCTGCCACCGTCTGTGCCGGCTGCGCATCCGCGTCCGTGCTCGCCGCCTGGCTCTCGGGTCACAACTTGGGTCTCCGGCGGCCGTTCGGGACGTCCCCAGAGACGCTCTCGCTCTCAGCGACGAGGCGCAGCTGCTGGAGGCACCCCGAGGCTTATCCAGACTCGAGCTGATCCCTATCCCGAAGATGGGCAAGCCAACAGCGATGAAACTCTCCGGTGACCGCAGAAGCTGCGACAAGCCGTAAGATCGGCATCGAGGTCAGGTGATGCCAAACATAGCTAGCGATACGCACATGCTTCAAACTGGTAAGAGGCTGGACCACCGCCAGGAGCTGACGAAAACGCCCGAAGACCTCGGAGCTCGAACCACCTCCCTCGCGTATCGCCAGAGCTCGCCAGTGCCTCCGCATCCCTGGCGCGCGGAGCGTGCCGGGGGCGGCACCAGAGGCGCCCCCAGGGGTGCGCCAGGAGGCTCCCATGTATCGAGGAATTGACCTGGCGGCGGGGCCGGAACCAGCGGCCTGCAGCAGATTTCGTACCCCCCCCCCTTTCCCCATCCCCCCCCCCTTTCGCTCGGCCCGACTTTTGCCGAGGACCCAGGAGCCCGAACCCCAAAAAGGCACGAGATAAAAGCACAGGCCGGTTGGGAAAACTCTCCCCGACTTGGCGGCGCGCACAAGGGGGTGGGGGGAGGGGGGAGGGCTTCTTAGAAGCAGGCTGCTTCTTGGAAGGCGCCGGCCTGACATCCATGGATCAGGCCCGCGCCCTTCTAAGAAGCAGGGGTGCTTCTAAGAAGCCCTCCCCCATCCCCCCTCTGCGCGTGGCAGACCGACGCCTGCGGCTCTGCGGGCGTCTGGGCCTCCTCGTGCGCCCGGGCCTCCGGTGCCTCGCCGCCCGCGGGCGCGGCGGGGTCCTGCGGCGCGTCGGCGGGGGCCTCCTCCGCGGCTGGCGGCCCGCCGCCCGCGGGCGCGGCGGGGTCCTGCGGCGCGTCAGCGGGGGCCTCGTTCGCGGAGGGCGGCTCGCCGACCGAGGGCGCGGCGAAGTCCTGCGGCGCGTCGGCGGGGGCCTCCTCCGCGGCTGGCGGCTCGCCGCCCGCGGCCGCGGCGGGGTCCTGCGGCGCGTCAGCGGGGGCCTCGTCCGCGGAGGGCGGCTCGCCGACCGAGGGCGCGGCGGGGCCCTGCGGCGCGTCGGCGGGGGCCTCGTCCGCGGAGGGCTCCTCCTCGGCCTCGTCGTGGGGCGGAGGCCAACAATCGAGAGGCGTGCGTCGAGATCGAGAGAGAGAGACAGGGGCGGGGCCAGCATGGAGGGGCAAAACCTGTTGTTTGTTTGTTGGTGTCGGCAAAGCAAGCCTGCACCCCTGAGCTTGTCTTGCCACCACACTGGATGAAAGATTGAGAGGCAGAACCTGACCGGGATGCAACACAAAGAGTTGATCGGCCGCTCTTGGGCACCCTAAGACCCCCCGAGGCAAGCAGCCGCAAGCAGCACGGAGGACGCCAGAAGTTGCACGCCGCCCCCCTCCCACCACGCCAACGACTGCCTCCCCGCGATCCTGACTGGGCACGTTCGGGTGACCCGACACGCTCAGGGGGGAGCACATCGAGGCAGCATCGGCCATGCATCGCCGATGGATCGGCGACAAGCCCCCGAGATCGAAGACGCGTCGCCCTGGGCAGCATGGGAGCATGGGCCAGAAGGCCCCCGTCGGCGACGAGTGGGCGATGGGGGGGGTCGACGCACATCCCCCGCTGAGCCCACACCTCCCCAGCGCTGCCCTGACGGGCGAGGCCAAGACAGAGAGGCAGAGTCGGATCGGGATCGGGTCGGGGATCTCTGGGGCCCAGCAGTCCTGGAGGATGCACCAGGCGCCGATGCCATTCCAGGCTCACGCTTAGGTCGGGCATGTCCCCCTACAGGCGGATGTTGGACGAAACAACAAAAAATGCCCATACACAAATATTCGAAAAGTCGTCCCCTGACTATGTTTCGACTATTTTTGAGTATTCCTCCTGTAAAGGGACGTGCCCGATTAAAGCAAAGTTGGATCGGGATCAGGTCGGGGATCTCTGAGGTCCAGCAGTCCTGGAGGATGCACCAGGCGCCGATGTCATTCCAGGCTCACGCTTAGGTCGGGCATGTTGCCCTACGGGCGGATTTTGGACGAAAACTATGAAATAGCTAAACAATGCTCAAACATGAACAAAAAATCGAAAAGTTGTCCCCCTGACTATTTTTTGACCGTTTTGGAGTATTCCTCCTGTAGAGGGGCATGCCCGACTTCAGCTCACGCTCTGGAGCGGGACCAGGCGCCTCTCACATTCCAGGCTCTTACGCCCTGGGGCGAGCCATCATCCTGGCCCTGGGCCCGCCAGGGCCTCGTCAGGGCCGCTCGCGCGCGGGAACACGCCCAGCAGCCTCTGGTCGGCGAGAGCCTCGGGCGAGAACAGAACGGCTTTCCACTGCCACCACCATGAGCTGGAGGGGAAGGGGGTCCGTCGTCTCCTCCTCCTCCTCCTCCTCCTCCTTCTCCTCTTCGTCCTCCTCCTCCTCATCCACCACTTCCTTCCCCCCTCCAACTTCTGGTGGTGGTGGTGGAAAACAGGCCCGTCGTACACTGCCTGAGGTCTGAGGCGCCACGGTCGGATCGGCGGTGGTCCCCCCCCCCCTGGCGGCGCCTCCCACCGCCGCCACTGAGGCGCGCTCCGTGCGCCCAGGAGGGGGGCCCAGCGCCGATCCAATAGTGACTACCTACCAGACAACCCCAACCCAACCCGAAGACTCGAATTTCGGGTTGGGGGGGGGTACGAGTTCCATATGTGTTTTTT
The DNA here is from genome assembly GCA_963575745.1 of Prorocentrum cordatum. NCBI lineage: Eukaryota > Dinophyceae > Prorocentrales > Prorocentraceae > Prorocentrum > Prorocentrum cordatum. The sequence goes on from CAUYUJ010019046.1 coordinate 57,858, forward strand.
TTTCAAATGTTCCCCGACCCCCCCCCCCACTGGAAATGGAGGGCAACTTGAGGCCTTCGTGTTGGGTTGGGGTGGTTTGGTGGGTGGTGAAATAGGGGGCCACATGCGAACCCTACCCCTACCCCTCACGATTTCTGAGGGGGAGGGTGGGGCTCCCTTCATTCGGGAGCTCCCGAGCGAAGTGAGCCCCCCCCTCCCCCTCAGAACTCGTGGGGGGTAGGGGTAGGCTTCGCATGTGGCCCCCTATCCAAGAGATCCGCGTGAACCTCCGAAGCCCTACGTCTCTCCCTCGACTTGAGCAGGGACCGACCGTCCCGGCATTCCTGTATCCCTGCCACGAAATGTCTTAGAACCCAAAAGCTGTCGAATGACAAAACAATCGGGCCTGTCCCTCTACAGGAGTACTATTCACAAATAGTCAAAAAAAGGCGGGGTACGATTTTCCTATGATTGTTGGACTATTTTGGGATATGTTGTGGCTATGGTCAATCACTCGTCCAAAACCCGCCTGTAGGAGGACATGCCCGACCTAACTCTATCATTAAGTCAGGCCTGTCCCCCTACAGGGGGATTTTGGAGCAAAAATTGAAAAGTACGCAAAACATATTCCCAAATGGGCAAGCAATAGTCAAAACATAGTCCCCTGACTATGTTTTAACTATTTGTGACTATTCCTCCTGTAGACTTAGAGGGACGGGCCCGACTTAACTCTACCATGTGTCTTTCCTCTCATCGAGAGCCGGCCGCACCACGCCGTCCCACTTGCCGGAGAGGTACCTGTCCAGCTCGCCCATGGTCATGTCCTGCACGTCCTTCGTGTACGGCTCCGCCACACCGGCGTCGGGCACGTCCTTCGGGGAGCGAAGCATGGCATAAGCATCCAAACTCGGAGTTCCGCGCGGAGTTCTCGGCTCCGCGCTGGGCCCCCTGGCGGTGCCTCCGGCGCCGCCCCTGGCGCGCTCCGCGCTGCCAGGGAGGGGGGTCCAGCGCCGCTCCGAGAAATCCGCGCGGGCCTCCGAGTTCTTCTATGCTTATGGCCTTCTCCTTGCCGTCGCTCGGACGTCCATTTCCCCGTGCATTTGTTCGGTTTCGTGCGTGTGTTTGTTTGCTCGATGGTCCAGGATGCTCCTCGATGGTTCTCGCCGAGAAAAATGCACACGTCCGAGCGATGCCAAGTCTTCGTTCCCCCGAGTTTTTATGCTTATGTCCTTCTCTGGCCATCGCTCGGACGTCCATTCCCTGTGCTTTTCTCGGTCTCGTGCGTGGCTTTTTCGCCAAATTATCAAGGATGCTCCTCGATGGTCCTCGCCGACGGAAAAATGCACCCGTCCGAGCGACGTCGCTCGGACGTCCATTTCCTGTGCATTTCTCGGTTTCGTGCATGTTTTTGTTTGCTCGAGGGTCCAGGATGGTCCTCGATTACGCAGAAAGCGTCTATACACCACCACCGTGCCAGGCCAGGGCCATCCTGGGCCCTAGGATGGTGTATACGCCCTCCTGGCCGAGCCAGAAGGGTCTATACACCATCCTAGGGCCCAGGATGGCCCTGGCCTGGCACGGTGGTGGTGTATAGACGTCTTCGTCGGATCGATGGTCCTCGCCGAAGGAAAAATGCACACGTCCGAGCGCTGCCAAGTTCTTCGTTTCCCCCGGCTCCAGGCACGGCCGCGGGCACCCGTAGCGCCCAGCCAGGAACAGGCTCTCCTGCGCCGGCGGGAGGCGCGGGGCTGCGCGGAAGGCAGCCTCTTTAAGGTGCCCGCGGTGCACCCCCCGGAGCGCTCTCTCGACACACGTATAGGGGGCCACATGCGAACCCTACCCCACGGTTTTCTGCTGCCACCACCATGAGTTGGAGGGGAAGGGGTTCCTTCTCCTCCTCCTCCTCCTCTTCGTCCTCCTCCCCCTCCTCCTCCTCATCCTCCACCTCCTTCCCCCCTCCGACTTATGGTGGTGGTGGTGGTGGTGGTGGTGGTGGTGGTGGTGGTGGAAAACAGGCCCATCATACACTGCCTGAGGTCTGAGGCGCAACGGCTGGATCGGCGGTGCCCCCACCCCCCCCTGGTGGCGCCTCCCACGCCGCCACTGAGGCGCGCTCTGTGCGCCCAGGAGGGGGACCCAGCGTCGATCCAAGAGGGGGCCACATGCGAACCCTACCCCTACCCCCCACGATTTCTGAGGGGGAGGGTGGGGTTCACTTCGCTCGGAAGCTCCCGAACGAAGTAACCCCAGGACGTCCACTGATGTTTGGCGTGGGAGCGTCCTTTCTTTAGCCAAAAACATGAAAAAGAGAAGCCCAGAGCACCCTGGGGGCAAGCAGGGTGCTTCTTGGCATGGGTTTCCACCCCAAACATGCGACGTCCTGAGTTTCTCAGGACGACGTCCCTGAAAGTCCCGACCCTTGCCCCAGGACCGGTTCCTCGTCCCGAGCCGTTTTCTGACGGTCCCGAGGCACGGCAAGGGCCCCCGGGGACCGAAAATGACCAAAGACCTCCCCGTCCTGATTTTTTTGACGACGCGATCATGTCTTGGACCTTATGAAGCAATCAGAACACACCCCTCCCCTTCCAGTGAAGCGATAACGCATCCAGCACCCGGAAGCAGTATCCTGGCACCCAGGGCACATGGCCGCTGCTCAGCACTCCTCTTGAGCCCCCCAGCAACCCTCGAAAGTGGCGGGGACGAGAAAGAGGAGGAGGAGGAGGAGAAGCAGGAGGCTCTTGCGTTCGTGCCGCCGTTCGTCACTAGTTATAATGTCCGTCGCGGGGGCGGGGAAGAATCATTCAATCTTGCGGCTTGGTGCGATGCTAAAGTTATCGCTCTGCTACATCCGCCCCCGCAAATTATTTGTTTTCGTGTCGAAGCTAACAATAATCCAGAAGGGGAGACACACACAGCGTTTTGCTTCGACCAATCCCGACCCAAGAACGCGGGGCGGGATGCCCAAGGGGTTCCGGCGCCCAGTGGGCCTAGCGGCCGCGTCGAGGGCACGAGGCGGGATACCCAGGGAGCACGGGAACAAGTTGGGCCTGGCGGCCGAGATATACAGCGTGTGCGAGGCGGGAGTGGGAGCTCAAGTCTCTCAAAATTCCAACACCCCCAACCTGTCGGCTGGTGAACAATATAGAGACAAACTTTCGTAGGAACGCCTTTCTGGCGGCGCGACCGAGCTTACGGGAGATGACGCAGCGACCTTACGCCGAAGCTTACGCGGGCCGCCAGCGCGGCACGCTACATCTGAAGAGAGGGCGCTTACGCGCGACCTTCCGCGGGCAGCTTACACGCGAATGCCGGTAAAGACGACCCCGTTTCTTTGCAACGCCCATGTGCGCATTCTTATTCCTTCGTACCTTAGCCCCCGTGTGAGGTGCGCCCCCGGGGGTGCCGCCGGAGGCGGCGCCGTGTGCTGAGACCGCCCAAGACTACACTATGCCTCCAGGGGCAAGCTGCGCGCGAACCCGAGCATGGCCAGGCAACCTGAGCCTCGCGCTTCCACGTGCGGAACGCGAATATCTTGGCGCCCAATGCTCCTGCTGCAACTGCTCCTCCTCCTCCTCCTCCTCCTCCTCCTCCTCCTCCTCCTCATAATCATCACTACCACCACCACCATCACCATCACCATCACCACCACCACCACCACCACCACCACCACCACCACCATCACCATCACCATCACCATCACCATCATCATCATCATCATCATCATCATCATCAGCATCATCACGAGTGGCAGCAGCAGCATCGTCATCATCAGCAGCATCATCATCAGCAGCAGCAACATCATCTCGAAACACCACCACCACCAGTGTCACCACCACCACCATCACCATCGCCATCACCATCATCATCATCATACAGTTTTACTTCCATCATCATCATCATCATCATCATCATCATCATCATCATCATCATCATCATCATCATCATCATCATCATCGTCAACATTATCATCATCATCATCAGAATCACCATCATCTTCTTCATCATCATAATCACCATCATCACCATCATCATCACCATCATCATCATCATCATCAACAACAACAACAACAACAACATCAACATCATCATCATCATCATCATCATCATCATCATCATCATCATCATCATCATCATCATCATCATCATCCGTGCACTCATTGCAATGCATGCCTTAACCAACCTTTTCTCCTCCTCCCCAAGCTGCCCGAGCCTTCTTTGGAGCCCCGCCCCCGAGGCGCCAAACATACAGAAAAAACCTCTGGACCGACGCGCCGCCATCCTGCACATCCCGGAAGGTGGCGCTGGCCGTCAGGCCCGGATAGAACTCGGGGTGCTCGGCGATGCCCTCCATCAGGCCGTAGCGGATCGCGGTGTAGCACGCGGTATGGTCGGCCGCGTCCTTGCTGCCGGAGGCGTGAGGAGCGGCTCCTCCTTCTCCTCCTTTTTCCTTTGTTTAAGACGAAGCCGGGGCGAGGATGCGATCGGATGCTGGTCGATCGAGAATATCTGAGATCCAGCGGCTCTGGAGGATGTCTCGGGCGCCACGGCCTTCTGAGAGCGTTCCAGAACGCTCTGGAACGGATTTAGCCTCGTCTTAACCCCGTTCGATGTCAGTCTTCAGGGCCCCTCCCCTCCCTCGTCCGATGTCAGTCTTCAGGCCCCCCCCCCCCCCCTGCAATCCAGAGCGAACCTGGTCCGCGAGGCCGGGCTGCCAAGTGACGACAAGGTCGCCCTCGGCAGCCATCGGCGGGAGGAGGAGGAGGAGGAGGAGGAGAAGGAGCTCCAGTCTATGGAGCGACACAAACTGATTTCCTCACACTGTGACTGCGGGCGTGAAGCCCCAGCAATTCCTGGTGGGAATCACAGTGTCGTTGCCGACCAGCGCACGCGTCCTTCAGGATGCAGCGCATTACTGCTTGCTTGGGCGCCGACCTCGTCGACGCAGCCAGCCCCGCGGCTCGGAAAGCACGCCGGGACGGTGCCCGAGAATGGGACCGAGATCAGCTTTGATGATATGTTTGTCTGGCGGAGGGTGACCTAAAATATTAAGAGATAGAGGAAGATGAGGAGGCTGGCAAATAAAGCTAAACGGATGGCACGGTGGGCAAAGGAAAGCAGAAAGTTGTGGCGGGCGCCGACTGGAAAGCGTCCGCGGGAACGAACGCCATCAGGCTAGAGAGAGGTCAGCAGGCGGCGCACTCCCCTTTGATCGGGAACGTTTGTGCCACCGTCTTGTGCGCACGAATCGACGGCCAGTTGCCGAGGCCCGTGCGCCAAAAGGAAAAACCAAGCAAGTTCCCCCGTGGATGGGTAGAGGCTGCGAACGGCCTTGTCAGATGTTCTGCGCTGTTTGTCCCGAGTGGAGCCCACAACTAGTAGCCTGCGACAGGCTTCAAACAGCAGCCGCGGGACGCCATGTGGCAGGATAGCGGATCCAACGCAAGAACAAATACGAACGCGACCGTATCGACACATAGCATGTCCACGATCACTGAAAGCACGGATGGCTCTCTCTACCTCCAAGCCCGTGGGGTTTCTAAGCGGAGAGGGAGGGAGAAATATGCCAGGCGCATCCAGGGCCTGGTCAGCTTCCAGCGCGGGAGCGGCCTTCAAATGCCTCGCGGCCTCACCGAGGCCTTTTAAGCCAGAACTGGCCCTTCAAGACCATCGCCTCCTTGGGCCGACACAACACGAGTTGACCATTGCACAAATGCGCCATCGATCTACACGTCATGGCACCAAATGAGCAGGAAACACACCGCACCTTGCCAGTCCTCTGGTCCAGGACGAAACCATGCCCATGAAGGACCAACTTGATTGCAGCGTCAGGGCGGGGGCGGCGAGCGGGCGGCGGCCAAACCTCGCCGACGCCCAAAGCAGACACTCCAGCGTGCGCTTGCGAAGCTGGAGTTCTCCTTCCACGGCCTTGGCGGTGACGGACGCAATCATAGCCCTGCGCGAAGCCAGCTTCGCAACCAGTCGGCCCCCGCATCCCCGAGAAAGGCCACAGAGTCATCCCCCCTGTCTACTCCAGATTTCGTAATAAAGGGAGGGGGGTCTCATTTCGGGGGGGGTCTCTTCCAGGCTATCTTGGAGGGCCTGGGGGGGTCTGGGGACGATGTTTTGGAGGGTTCTCCCACGGGGGAGGTCTGAAATGGCTTGTCTTGGAGGGTCCAGACCCCCTCCCTTTTATTACGAAATCTGGAGTAACATTTGGGGGGGAGGTGAGCTGGGATCACGATCGGAGGTAACAAAAAAACATCGACAAGCAGAGTCTATAGCACACGTCTTCATGCCACACGCGAGGTCGTTGTCCCAGGGAGGGCCTTCCTCCGACCAAGGAAAGCACGTCAAAAGAGCAAAAACACGCATCGGCACGCTTCGCGCGAACGCTCCTCACGTTGCGGCGCGCTCCGCTCGGCCCACGGTCTGGACCTCCCCAGCAAAAAGGGACCGAAGACGGCGCGCGCGCGGGGAAACAAAAACCAAGCTCAAGTGCACGATGGCCCAACCGGCACCTCTGGGAGCGACGGGTGCTGTGCAGTCCCATCCCCGGAAACCTCAGGACCACACTCACCTCCAACGCCCTCCACTCCCAAAGCCTCCGACTCCTCCTCAGGAGGGGACGGAAGCATACCAGAAAAATTCGGGAGCCCAGGACCTGTATGCAAACCACCACAGTGTCGTTCAGCTGGATTCCTGTGGCCGATGGCACGAAAGGCGACACTGGGAGCCTCAGGTGCCGGACGAATCCAAGTGCAAAACCTCCCTCGGCCTCACTCGGATCAGGCTGCTCAGGGACACTGCAGTGTGCCCGGATGCGCCCAAACGAATCATCGGCACCCCTGCGCGCAGCAGTGCGGGGACATTCGGCGGTGGACAAACCTCCCTTTAGTAGACCTCCCCCTGGTGGAAACGGCCTGGGACCGAAACCGACGGCCCTGGACCCGCAAAAACGACGGCCGCGACGCCCTCTCGCGAAGCGAAAACGGCCAATTCCTCAATCGACGTGTCAGGGCAGGAGGTCTGTCAGGCCCCCGAGACACGTCCTCCCCCCGCGCGGCAGGGCGGGGGGGCGCGGGACAGCGGTCCAGAGCCCTCTGAGGGCACCGCGCGGGGCCGGCTCGAAGTCCCGGGGCCCACCACGGCGAGCACGCTCCCCCGGACAGCATGCGCGGGCACCCGTGCTGGCAAAAGGGCGCGCCGGCCCCTGCGCCTGCCGGCGCGCGGCAGCGTCCTCCGGGAAGCCGCTCGCATCAGCAGGTGCGCCCCGGAGAACGGCGAGGACGGCGCCCTTGGTCGAAGGCGAAAGAGCGCCGTAACCATCAACATGTGTCGCTCCGCGCGGAGCGCCAAGAGTTTATGTTGATGGCGCTTTGTCTTCTCCCAGGGACGGCGTCCTCAATCGGCCCAGCACCCGATCTCCCAGGTCGGGCATGTCCTCCGGCACGGGGATTTTGGACGAAAAATAGAGCATCAAACACTATGCAAGAATAGTCAAAACGAATCCCAAAAATCGTCCCCAGACTATGTTTGAAAATTCCTCCTATAGAGGGGCATGCCCGAGTTAACCGTAGAAGGTCATGACAGACTCCACGGTCGCTGCGTCAATGCCCTGGCGAAGCGGATGCCCCGCCCAACCTTGCGAGTGTCAACCGAGCAGCTGTGAGAGGGCCTCTGGCGACAGCCCATGTCACTGCTGGGTTGCTTCCCTGCGCCGCCAACGCGTCCCGCGCATGCCGTGCGCACCGAAACCAATCCTGCCGTCCCAGACAAAGCAGTGGCATCGGCAAAGGGGAGAGGTTGTGCCATCCTAGAATGTCCTAGGTAGGAAAACAACGTATGTGCCACTGACCATACGAAAAAATGCTATATTGTGAAATTGTGGCGGCGTTCCAATTGGCAAAGCGGCTGCGGCGCGGCCCTGCTTCAGAGACGCGTCGCCCATGCACGCCAGCATCAGCAAGTGCAGGTTGCGCGCCAGCCCTCCGCAGCACTGACGCCATCTTGCCGGTGGACTTTGCGAACATCTGTAAACGAGGCTGTCGCCGACGTGCGCCTTTGGTCCTCTGTTTCTCCTGCAGCCGAAGCAGCCGTCCGCAAAGCGTTTCGCGGTACATATTCCTTCCCGAAGCACACACAGGGCACTTGCTGCCACCAAAATCTTGGGAAGAACCAGACTCAGCAGCATAAGCCACACCGACATCATGGCGACTACATCGCGAAGCTACGAGAATGAACTCCACCTGGAATGATGTGTTGGCCAGGACCTATGTCTTGATACCTTGCGGGTCAGGTCCAATGAACTACACAGGCAAATCATCGACAAGAGAGCGGGGGCATACGATTTGCGTGACACTGCCTCGGCCTCACGACAATGCCTCGGGCATGCGTGCCGCATGGGTGCTCTCCGCCAAAATGCCCTGGTCGGCGCCCAAACTTCCTGGAATGCAACAGTAAAATTGGAGCTGTTGTGGCAGTCGGTACATGCGCATCAGCATCCATATCATGCGAGTTGAAGACCCCAGTGCCAGACCTTTTGCGAGCATCTAAGAAGACCTGGTTTGGTAGAGCACCTTGGCGAGATACAGCATCATCGTCGCCGATAATGTGCCTCGCAGTACTGCAAACCAATGTTGTGTAAGAAAGCGCAATCATGCGAGGTGCAGCGCGAGCGGTTACTCCATGGCTGCTCGCATCGCCCATCCGCCCCCCAGAAACGAGACAGGCTCCGTCGTCACCGGCCGCGTGCCCGACGGAAAACGCGAGGCCGCGCCCTTCTTCGCGTTTGTGGGCACGGCCCATCATCGACCACTTTCGTTCAGTAGGCCAGTCGAGTAGCTCCTCGCTTGTCGCGATGAGCCCGATCAACACCTGCAGCTTCGAGTCTAAGAATCTATGAGATGCCGGAGCAGCCGACGATGCAGTGCGCATGGGCCTGCAGACGTACCCGCTGGGAATGCCCGACTGACGTGCCCGAGCGCGCCAACGTCGACCGTCGGCAACGCCGGCCGCGCGTCGGCCCCCGAGGGTCTCTGTGCCGGCGGGCAATCGTGAAGCCTGCAGATATAAGACCACGAATCCAAGTCCTGATCACCCAGCGCGCGAGGTCGACGAGGGAAAGGGGGCACCTGGCCAATCGCATGGGCCATGGACACCCCGCGCGCAAGTCGAAACTCTACGTTGAAAAGCCCCCTGGCGCACCCCATCCATTAACCGAGCAGCGCTCGCTCATCCTGCTTCCTCAGCCTCGCAGCCTCAGCCCAGGCCGCGTCGAACGAAACCTGAAACGATGGCGAAGTCATAACATCAAGCCCAGACCCATAGAACAAACAAAAAAACGAAGCCGCATTCGAACATGCCGGAGAGCAGCCCTGCAGCGAAAGGCCCCCGCAAGAAACGCGCTGATGTTGCGCGACGCGTCAAGCAGCGCAGCGCGCTGCTGCGGCCCCACTTCGCACGAGGCACGGGTCGGCTGCAGAAGCGACGCGAAATCGCGAGGTCGCGCGCGCTCGTTCGGCAAATTCACCATCAACCCCAAAGCCGTCTTCCACGTTGAGGTCTGCGGATTTATATGGCCTCTTTCGCGGTGGTTACCAGCCCAGCTGCCGGCAAACATGAGCAGGGCTCCCCGCGCGCAGCGAGCGGGCGAGAGCCCGCGGCCCCATCGAGGCATCTCGATCGGAGAGATCTCGCCCAGCACCGCCCATCGCTCTGTCCTTGACGCGGGCCAACGCCGCGACGTTGTCGACGCCGCCCAGCGCGTTCGGGCCTCGTTCCATCGCACAGCGCGCGCCCGACAGCGGCCTGCAGCGGCGGCGCCGCGGGCAAGCTGGGCGCCAACTTCCAGGCTGCTACGTCCTCCACAGCGATGCGCAGACGCGCGGGGCTGCGAGGACATCCGACGGCGCCGTCGTCCAACTTCGAGCCAGCTGCAACTCTCGCCGCAATTTTCGCAGACGCGGTGCGATGGCCCAGGGCGGCGCCCAGGGGCAACTGCCGACGCGCGGGCGCGACTGGACGGGAGGGCGTGGCCCCCGCCACGGCGCGCCATTTGTTGGCGAGCAGCTCTGAGGGCCCGATGCCCCAGACGCCGCCGACCAGCAAATCGCGCCCGCGACAACTGAGCTGCGCCACCACCCAATGGAAAACGACATTGACGGGGCCGACGCCGCCCGAGGGGCCCACGCGCGCGCCGCCGAACGCGGAGCCGGCGGGGGCAATGCAGGGGGCACGGGCAAGCAGGCGCCCCCCGCGGAAAGAACAGGCCGGGAGCCGCGAACATAAGACCACTGCGAAAAAAATCGCCGCGCGCGCAGAAGTGCGCGGGGTGGCAGCGGCAACAGCCCGGCGCCCCTCCCGCCCAAGATCCCGCGCTCTGGACGGCGCGCAGGGGCAGTGCGATCCCGCGCATGGCGGCGCCATCGCAACGTTAACCGTTGGCAGGTACTTGAAGAGGCAGCAATGCGACGCCAGGTGCACCGCGATGACTTCCCCCATCAGGCGAAGGTCCGCAGATGCGCGGGCCATGATAGGGGCGCCCCCTACCTCTGACGCGCCGCGCGCGGTCGAGAGAACTTCGCGGCTTGCGCGCCGATGGCCCTGACCGCGCGCGCGTTGGCAGCTTGGCCAAGCGCGCGGCGATGATGAGACAATCGCGCCATCAGCGCCCGACGGGGAATCTCGCGGGCGCCGCCGCAGCACTCGCCGGAAGTGCCGTCGCCCAAGAAGTCGACGCCGCCGCCCAGCACGTCGTCCTCAGCATCCAGCGTTGAAAGCGCTGCCTTGCCAGGGTGACCAGCGCGCGCCCTCCCCAGCGGGGGGGGTCGGTACTGGCTGTCCTGGCTCAACCAACCAAGCCCGAGGCGCCGTGCGAATGAAATTGACCAGTAGCTTTCAATTCTCCAGAGCTGCCTGTCCTGGGCGACCTATTCGCGCCCTTCCCGCTGGGATATGCCGCCTTACTGGCCGGCGCCACCCGCCCTGTCACTGCAGAGAATCGCGGGGACAGGGTGAGCCTGAAATTGATCGCCGCCGCTGCTGGCGCTGGAAGTACACCCGCCCAGCGCAACAACCTTCGTCGCCCACGAGTTATTGATCCTGTTGTTCGCACCGCCTGCCATCCACGCAGTCACCGCATGCCCCCCCACTTGCAATGGGCGACGCTGGAGCACCTGATGAAGCAGCCCCCGGCGCAGTCAGCAAATCGCAACCTGGGGCCTTGAGAGCTTCCACAATGGCCGCCAGAACGTGATCAACAGAGTGAGAGGCGCCACTGCTGGCCTTGGAGATTAAAAAACCCACGTCGGAATTAAGCCGGCCAAGCGAAGTCGCAGTCGTCGGTCCAACTGTCAATTGGGCTCTGCTCGCGCCGCTTGCCAGCCATGCTGTCAGTGAAACGCCGCCGCCAGCATTGGCCCGACTTGGCGAACCTGGTGAAGCAGGCCCCGACGCAGTCAGCAAGTCACCACATGACGCCCTGGACGCCGCAACAGTCACGGCATATTCGCACTCAAGAAATACGGAAGAATGTTTCCCTGGGTCGCCCATGCCACCGTGCACCATCACGCTGCTAGCGGACAAACTCATCATGCCATTAACGAGGGCGCGCGGAGTCGGAGTCGCCCGTGTGCGCGGCTCCTTCTGCTTGGCATGTCACGCCCAGAAGCCGCCCGCAAACCTCCTAGCGATACCGCGCACATCCTTCTCATCCCCAGGCTCCTCCCACCAAAGCCTTGCAATCAACGTCTTGGCAACATGAACATCCGCATCCCCCATCGCAGTAGGGTGGAGTGGAAAGAGGCCGTTGCGCAAGCGCTGCTGTCCTCCCAGCGTCGCCATGTGGTGCGTGATGGGCTGCCCCCGCCGCCTCCCGCGAATGTTTGGCCTTCTCGAGCCAGGGGCAACTTTGGTGGACACATGCTTCCGCAATCTGCGTTCCACCGCTCAGCTGATGCACAAGACTCTGCACATGTTCCACAACCGTGCCAATGGACTCAAAGCTTGCCAATGCTGACTTCAGTGCCCTTTGCTGCATTGATTTTATCTGCTCGGAATGCGAGAATTAGAATGCCTCAAGATGCTTCGCTGGCGACTCCAGGGCCGTGGTCTCAGCGTCGATGGACCTCTTGAACTTCTCAAACTGTTGGTCCACCTTTTGCAACCGATTGCCCACGCCGTGCACCTGCGAGCCCAAAGGCTTGGCAGCTTGGATCTCCTGGCGCAGCGTGCGCAGGGTATTCCACGCAGCATCGGTTCGACCCCTCGGGCTTGGCGGCAGTCTCGAAAGCAGAAATGACCGCCTCCACCGCCGCCAACTTCTGCTTCTTCTGCTGCAGCAGCAGAGATCCAGGCTCTGTGTCGTCCACGACCGACTTTACCTGATTGGGATCGGCAACCGCCGTAGCCTCCAGCATCCGCACCTTCTGACGGACTGCTGACAGGTCCCCGACCTTAGCAGCAATGGTTGCCCCAGAAGAGGCCGTTGCTGTTGCTGTTGCTGTTGCTGCTGCTGCTGCTGCTGTGTATGCTCGCCCCTTGGCCACTCCACACATGAAGCAAGCAACCATCATGATAAGTGTGCCAATGGGCCTCCGTGGCATGATGTATGCATCACTTGCGTATCCGCCTCTTCGCATCCTCAACTCTCCGCAGCTTTGCGCGTCCTGGTGGCGGCATGGGGCCAGCGCTGCACAGACACACGAAATTCCTGTAGGCCTTGGCCTGTCCAGAACGCTTGTGTTTCTGTGCGTCAGGGCGCCATGCGGCCTCTGGCGCATTCAGTGCACAGGGCCTTCCCACGCAAGCAACTAGAAGAGTGTTTCTGATGCTATATGTTGCCTTGTCGTTGGGCATGGCCTTGCTGTCTAGTGCCCAGCGCACTCCTGCCGAGACGTGAAGTCAGGTCAGCAAACCCGCTGGGCGGCTGCACGCCCGACCGGGTGCCCACTTTGGCTCGCGATGACATCCGACGCCTTGAGTCAACAGGACTACGGGGAAAGCAGAGAGAGAGAAGAGGATGAGGGCCAAGAGGCGGAATGGGAAGACGCACGTACATGAGGACAGCCAAGCGGGGGGAGCGATGTCGGGGGAGAGAGGGGAGGGGAGCACTGGTACCACGGAGCGGGAGATGGGCGAGGGAGGGAGGGAGGGAGGGAGGGATCAGGGAGGGAGGGGAAGGAAAATGGAGGGGACGGAGCGGGGAGGACCCGATGAGGGGGGAGGGACGAGCGGCATTGCGCCAGGGAGGCGTGGGCGGAGAGGGGAGGGGGAGACGAGCCGGTCGGGCAGCGAGGATACTCCAGATTTCGTAATAAAAGGGAGGGGGTCTGGACCCTCCAAGACAAGCCATTTCAGACCCCCCCCCCGTGGGAAAACCTTCCACAACATCGTCCCCAGACCCCCCCAGGCCCTCCAAGATAGCCTGGAAGAGACCCCCCCCGAAATGAGACCCCCCTCCCTTTATTACGAAATCTGGAGTACCTGGCGGGCAGCCCCCCCCGCCCCCCCGTCCTGGCAGCCCCCCGCCGCCGCGGCGCGTCGGGGGGCGGGCGGCGAGGGCCCCCGCGGGGGCGCCGCGGGCGGCACTCGGAGCTCCGCCTGCGGTCCGGGAGGAGGGCGGGGCGGGGGGGGAGGTCAGAGGGGGGGGCGACGGGGAGACGTCGCCATCGCTCTCGGACGTCGGTTCCCCGTGCATGTGTCGATCTCGTGCGCGGTCTTCGTTTTTGAAGGGGCCCTGGGACACACAAATGAATACACATACATAAGAGGATCCCCCATATGTTATTATATGTTCTGGGTTTTCGTCGTCCCCCCACTTCCCATATTTTCCTATATTTTCCTGGGAGTCGAAGATTAATTGTGTCTGTGTTTTTTCCCCTCCTGAGTGTTGTTGCTCGATGGTGCAGGATGCTCCTCGGTGGCCACCGCAGAGGAAAAGAAAGTACACACACGTCCGAGCGATGCCAAGGAGGGGGAGGGCGGGCACGGGAGGCCTGGGAGGTGTGGCGAACCTCTGGGGCGCCATGGGGGGGGAGCAGGAGAGCGGGAGGGAGTGGCGGGAAGAGGAGGGGGGGGCGGAAAGAGGGGGGAGGCGAGGGGGGCGACGGAGGAGGGTTCCCAGGAGGAACGGAGGGGGAGGTTGAGGGGGGAAGGGGAGTGTCAGGGAGGGTGAATCGGGGACGAGGGAGGATGTCTAGGGGATACCAAACATCCGAGGTCAAGGGCGGGAAACGGCAGACGAGGACGAGGGAGGAACAAGGCATGAGTACGAGGAAAACGAGGAAGGTCCAGAAGGGAGAAGGAGGATGGATGGACGAGGAGGAGGGATGACAACGAGTGAGGTTGAGGAACGATGTGGCCTCGACGCCCAATGCTTCGCCGTCAGCGGGAGACTCGCTCCGGCAGGGCATGGGGCACTCGGCCTTGCCCAGGCGGCTGAGCTCCTCCTGCACCTCGCCGCTGGCACAGCGGGCAGGCTACATCCCACACTGCCTTAGAATAGCTAGTGCAACTTTGATGGTCGATTTGTTCGCCGCCTTCAGCTTCTCGTTGTTTCGGACCTCCGGGGGCCGTTTTCGGGCACCAAGACCGTCAGAAACAGACCTGGAATGTAAAACTACCACCAGGGAAGCCCCCCAGACGATTCTTCGGCACGACCTGTCAGAGCTGCATTGCTTTTCCAAGGGGGGTGGGAAGCTGGAAATGCCGAGGCCTTCTAAGGTTGGGCCCCTGCAGGCCTATATTGGGCCACCTGGCCGACACAAAAACGATCCAGGGCGTGAGCTACGTGAGCGCGTAGGGGCCGAGGGCTCTAGGTCCCTGCGCATTGAACAAGCTCCAAGTGGGTGGTCTGGAGCCCTTGGCCCTGAGGAAGACAGCATCGGCCTAAAAAGACTGGCCACCGAGGGGCCTGCGAGAACGCTGCACGTCCGAATCTGGCGAATCGCCAACACGAAACCACACTTTGCTTATCCCAGACCGTGAGCTTCCTTCCAAGCGGCTTGCAGGATTGGGGCTAGGAGGGGCTGGGGACGATACACGATACACGACCTGTTCAGCCAAGACCCGTTACTGCTGGCCCCATTTCCGCCGAACCCCGCTTCCGCAGACCCTGTTCCGCCGAGGCCCGGTTCTGCCGATGCCCGTTTCCAGCGAAGCCCGTTTCTGCGGAGGCTCGAACACCTGGCCGGCGCTCCTGCTTGAGAGGGCGCCACGGCGGCAAAGGGCCGGCTGCAAGAGCGGGAGAAGGCCAGGCGGAAAAGAGCCGGGAGGAAACGGACGCGGCGGAAGAGGGCCGGGCGGAGAAGGCACTCGGCGGAAACGGGGGCACACGAGGGCAGGGCGAAAAAAGACCGAGCGGAAGAGGGCCAGCGTAGTAGTGGTAGTGATCGCACTGGGAATCGAAATATGAGAAACACGTTAGTAGTAGTAGTAGTAGTAGTAGTAGTAGTAGTAGTAGTAGTAGTAGTAGTAGTAGTAGTAGTAGTAGTAGTAGTAGTAGTAGTAGTAGTAGTAGTAGTAGTAGTAGTAGTAGTAGTAGTAGTAGTAGTAGTAGTAGTAGTAGTAGTAGTAGTAGTAGTAGTAGTAGTAGTAGTAGTAGTAGTAGTAGTAGTAGTAGTAGTAGTAGTAGTAGTAGTAGTAGTAGTAGTAGTAGTAGTAGTAGTAGTAGTAGTAGTAGTAGTAGTAGTAGTAGTAGTAGTAGTAGTAGTAGTAGTAGTAGTAGTAGTAGTAGTAGTAGTAGTAGTAGTAGTAGTAGTAGTAGTAGTAGTAGTAGTAGTAGTAAGTAGTAGTAGTAGTAGTAGTAGTAGTAGTAGTAGTAGTAGTAGTAGTAGTAGTAGTAGTAGTAGTGTAGTAGTAGTAGTAGTAGTAGTCGTGTCGTAGTAGTAGTAGTAGTAGTAGTTGTTGTAGTATTAATAGTAGTAGTAGTAGTAGTAGTAGTAGTAGTAGTAGTAGTAGTAGTAGTAGTAGTAGTAGTAGTAGTAGTAGTAGTAGAGTAGTAGTAGTAGTAGTAGTAGTAGTAGTAGTAGTAGTAGTAGTAGTAGTAGTAGTAGTAGTAGTAGTAGTAGTAATAGTAGTAGTAGTAGTAGTAGTAGCAGGAGTAGTAGTAGTAGTAGTAGTAGTAGTATAAGTGGTAGTAGTAGTTGTAAGAATCGTAGTAGTAATAGTAGTCGTATTCGTAGTAATAGAAATAATCATAGTAGTAGTCGTTGTCGTAGCCGTGGTGGTAGTACAAATAGTAGTCGTACTGATGATAGTAGTACTAGTGTTAGTAGTAGTAGAAATAGAGAACAGTAGTTGCAGTAGCAGTCGCAGTAGCAATAGGAGTAAAAGTTATAGTAGTAGTCGTAATCGTAGTAGAAGTAGTAAGAGTAGTAGTAGTAGTAGTAGTAGTAGTAGTAGTAGTAGTAATAGGAAAAGTCGTAGTAGGAGAAGTCGTAGTAGTAGTAGTCGTAGTAGTAGTAGTAGTAGTAATAGTCGTAGTAGTAGTAGTAGTAGTAGTAGTAGTAGTAGTAGTACTAGTAGTAGTAGTAGTAGTAGTAAGAGTAGTAGTAGTCGTAGTCGTAGTAGTAGTGGTAGTACTAGTAGGAGTAATCATCATAGTAGTCGTGGTAGTAGTCGTACTAGTAGTCGCACTCGTAGCAGAGAAAATAGTAGTGCTAGTACTAAGAGTAGTAGACATAGTTGTCGAAGAAATAATAATTATAGCGGTAGTAGAAATAATAATAGCAGTCGCAGCCGTGACAATGGTAGTCGTAGTAATAGGAGTAGCCAAAGAACTCGTAGTAGTAGTAGTAATAATAGTAGTAGTAGTAGTTGTAGTAGTTGTAGTAGTAGTAGTCGTAGTAGTAGTAGTAGCAGTCGTAATCGTAGTAGCAGCAGAAGCAACATGATTGTTGTAGTGGTTCTCGGCGTGGTAGGAATAAAAATAGTAACCGTTGCAGTGGGAGTAAAGGTAGGGGTAGTGGTAGTAGTAATAAACAACTTCAAAACTAGTATAAAAAAGCAAGACGTCGTCGTAGTAGTAGCAGTAGCAATCAGTGTTGTAGTATTAGCACTAGAAGTTGCAGTAGCAGTAGTAATTGCAACAATCGTTGTAGAAGCCGTAGTCGTAGTAGGAGCAGCGGTTCTAGTTGCATCCGTAGTATAAGTAATAGTGTTAGTAATACTATTGATCATAAAAGTAGTCGTAGTAGACATAGTGGTAGATGAAGTGATATGTGTAATAGCAAAAGTAATAATGGCAGAAGTACTAGCCAGGGGTTCTGTAAGCATGGTAATAATAGCAGTGGTAACCGTAGTAGTAGTAGTAGTAGTAGTAGTAGTAGTAGTAGTAGTAGTGGTAGTAGTAGGGTAGTAGCTGTAGTACCTTTCCAGGAATAATAGCAATAGTAAATGTTGCAATAGTTCTAAGAATCGAAATGGTAGTAGTTGTAGAGGTAGGTGCATCAGTAATTGCAACACGAGTGGTAGTAGTAGGACTACGTAGAATAAGAATAATAATGGTAGCAATCGTAATAGTACTTGACATAGTAGCAGTCGTGGTGACCATGATCGTGGTAGTTGTGGTAGCAATAAATAAGTAGATGTGGTAGTGGGGTAGTAGTGGTAACAGTATCCAGACGATTGGATCTATAACTAGTGGTAGTCGCAGCAGTAGTAGGAGCTGTAGCAGGACTCGTAGTAAGAATGATGAGGGTAGTACTAGAAAATAGTAGTAGTAGTAGTAGTAGTAACGTAGGAGTAGGAGTAATGGTGTTCCTGGCTGTTGTGGTAGAAAAAAGTACTCGCAAACATAAAACTAAACGTAGCCGTAGTAGCCGTCATGGTAGTAGTGGTAGTAGTAGTAGTAGTCGTCGTCGTAGTAATGAGGATATGCGCAAACGTACCCGTAGCAGTAGAAGTAACGGTCGGAGTATGCATACAAATAATACCAGTAGAGGCGTGAGTACTAACCGTGGCAATCGCAATCGTAGCCGTAGAAGTCGTAGTTGCAGGAAAAATGCGAGCAATATGAAAACTAACACTAGTAATCGTCGTAAACAGAGCAGTCGCAATATGTGAAGCCGAAGAGGTAATATCAGCACGTCGCAGGCGTGGAAGTAGTGGAAGTATTGTAGTAACACTAGCAGTAGTAGTAGCGGCAGTAATAATAGTAGCAGTAGTAGCCGTAGTCGTAAAAGTAGTGGTGGCAGATGTGGCACGTAGTAACAGTAGTAGTAGTAGTAGTAGTAGTAGTCGTCGTCGTCGTAGCATACGTGGTAGTAGTAGTAGTAGTAGTAGTAGAGGTGGAAAAAGCTGTAGTAGTTGGATTAGTGGCAGTAGCAAAGGCAATACCAATCGCAGCCGTAGTAGCAGCAGTCGTGCCAGGAGCGATGGTGGTAGAAGTACTCGTATAAGCAGTAGTGGCAGTAGCCGGGATCGAAGTAGAGGTGGTAGTTGTAGTTGAAGTACAAGTGGTGGCCGTAGTAGCAGTAGTAGTGGTAGTGATGGTAGTAGTAGTTGTTGTTGCCGAGGTAATATTGGTAGAAGTGGTAATGGTAGTCGTAGTGGTGGTAGTAACGGTGGTAGTTGTAGCAAAAGTAGTGGTACAGGTAGAAACACTAATGGTAGTAGTGGCCGTGGTAGAAGTAGTACTGGTAGTAATGCTACTATTAACAGCGGCAGTAATGGTAGTAGCACTGGTAGCCGCAGAAGTAGTGGTTGGAGTGTTAGTTTGAGCCGCAGTAGTGGCAACCGTAGAAAGAATAGTCGCAGTGGTAGCCGTAGGCCTCGTAGTAGTAGTAGTAGTAGTAGCAGTAGTAAGTAGTAGTAGTAGTAGTAGTAGTAGTAGTAGTAGTAGTAGTAGTAGTAGTAGTAGTAGTAGTAGTAGTAGTAGTAGTACTAGTAGTAGTAGTAGTAGTAGTAGTAGTAGTAGTCGTAGTAGTAGTAGTAGTAGTAGTAGTAGTAGTAGTAGTAGTAATGTACTAGTAGTAGTCGTAGTAGTATTAATAGTAATACTAAAGCAGTAGCAATGGCAGTCGCAATGCTAGTAGCTCTAATACTAGTAGTAGTAGTAGTAGTAGTAGCAGTAGTAGTAGTAGTAGTAGTAGTAGTAGTAGTAGTAGTAGTAGTAGTAGTAGTAGTAGTAGTAGTAGTAGTAGTAGTAGTAGTAGTAGTAGTAGTAGTAGTAGTAGTAGTAGTAGTAGTAGTACTAGTAGTAGTAGTAGTAGTAGTAGTAGTAGTAGTAGTAGTAGTAGTGGTAGTGGTACGAGTAATAGTACTTGTAGCAGCCGTCGGAGTAGTAATGGCACTCACAATAAAATAACAGGAATAAGATGCGTCGTGCTAGCAACCCTAGAACAAGTAGTCGTAGAAGTCAGCACAGCACTAGTAAGAATAATCCCCGTAGTGGTGAGGATAGTGGCCGCATTATTCGAAACAGAACAAGTGGCAGTAGTAGTAGTAGTGATAAGAATAGTAGTATCAATGGCAGTACAAGCAGCATTTGTAGTAGTTGTAATAGGTAGTAGTAGTAGTAGTAGTGGTAGTAAGTGTAGTCGTAGTCGTCGTAGCAGAAGTAGTAGTAGTAGTAGTAGTAGTAGTAGTAGTAGTAGTGGTAGTAGCCGTAGTAGTAGTAGTAGTAGTAGTAGTAGTAGTAGTAGTAGTAGTAGTAGTAGTCGTAGTAATAGTAGTACTAACAAGAATGGTAGTAGCAGTAGTAGTCGTAGTAGTCGTAGGGGTAGTAGTAGTAGTAGTAGTAGTAGTAGTAGTAGTAGTAGTAGTGGAAGTGGTGAGCGAGGTCGGAGTACTAGTATTCGTAGTGGTAGCAGTAGTGGTAGCAATAGGAATACGAGTAGTAGTAGTAGGATTGATAAGACTTGGTCGCAACATTTGAAAAAAAAAAAAAAAAAAAAAAAAAAAAAAAAAAAAAAAAAAAAAAAAAAAAAAAAAAAAAAAAAAAAAAAAAAAAAAAAAAAAAAAAAAAACACTCGTAGTAGTAATAGTAATAGTACTAATAATAAAAAATTAGCCTGGCGAAGGACCCAACCATATGCAACTGTGAATACCGCAAGTGTGAATATCGTTTTCGGCGGCGCTACCTCTGGGTAGTGGAGACGCATGCGAACACCCCCACTGGGGCCTTCGGTGGAGCTCCCTATGGGGCTACGAAACGCTGCCCTGGGTGGGGGAACCGCATGCGAGGCACCCCCACTGGGGCCTTCGGTGGAGCTCCCTATGGGGCTACGAAACGCTGCCCTGGGTGGGGGAACCGCATGCGGGCACCCCCACTGGGGCCTTCGGTGGAGCTCCCTATGGGGCTACGAAACGCTGCCCTGGGTGGGGGAACCGCATGTGGACACCCCCACTGGGGGGGCCTTCGGTGGAGCTCCCTCTGGGGCTACGAAACGCTGCCCTGGGTGGGGGAACCGCATGTGGACACCCCCACTGGGGCCTTCGGTGGAGCTCCCTATGGGGCCACGAAACGCTGCCCTGGGTGGGGGAACCGCATGTGGACACCCCCACTGGGGCCTTCGGTGGAGCTCCCTATGGGGCTACGAAACGCTGCCCTGGGTGGGGGAACCGCATGTGGACACCCCCACTGGGGCCTTCGGTGGAGCTCCCTATGGGGCTACGAAACGCTGCCCTGGGTGGGGGAACCGCATGCGGACACCCCCACTGGGGCCTTCGGTGGAGCTCCCTATGGGGCTACGAAACGCTGCCCTGGGTGGGGGAACCGCATGCGGACACCCCCACTGGGGCCTTCGGTGGAGCTCCCTATGGGGCCACGAAACGCTGCCCTGGGTGGGGGAACCGCATGTGGACACCCCCACTGGGGCCTTCGGTGGAGCTCCCTCTGGGGCTACGAAACGCTGCCCTGGGTGGGGGAACCGCATGCGGACACCCCCACTGGGGCCTTCGGTGGAGCTCCCTATGGGGCCACGAAACGCTGCCCTGGGTGGGGGAACCGCATGCGGACACCCCCACTGGGGCCTTCGGTGGAGCTCCCTATGGGGCTACGAAACGCTGCCCTGGGTGGGGGAACCGCATGCGGACACCCCCACTGGGGCCTTCGGTGGAGCTCCCTATGGGGCCACGAAACGCTGCCCTGGGTGGGGGAACCGCATGTGGACACCCCCACTGGGGCCTTCGGTGGAGCTCCCTCTGGGGCCACGAAACGCTGCCCTGGGTGGGGGAACCGCATGCGAACACCCCCACTGGGGCCTTCGGTGGAGCTCCCTATGGGGCTACGAAACGCTGCCCTGGGTGGGGGAACCGCATGCGAACACCCCCACTGGGGCCTTCGGTGGAGCTCCCTATGGGGCCACGAAACGCTGCCCTGGGTGGGGGAACCGCATGCGAACACCCCCACTGGGGCCTTCGGTGGAGCTCCCTATGGGGCTACGAAACGCTGCCCTGGGTGGGGGAACCGCATGCGAACACCCCCACTGGGGCCTTCGGTGGAGCTCCCTATGGGGCCACGAAACGCTGCCCTGGGTGGGGGAACCGCATGCGAACACCCCCACTGGGGCTTTCGGTGGAGCTCCCTATGGGGCTACGAAACGCGTGAGAGGTGTGCCGAGAGCAGAGGCAAGGAGGGGGAGGAGGGGGAGGAGGAAGGAGAGGAACGCGGGGCACCGTCTCTTCAAAACGAGGACCCAACACCACAGGATGGTTGGGAAAAATTGTGGTAGGTGTAGTGGAACACATAGTAGTGGTCGTAGTAGTGGTAACCAGAAAGAGTTTACGAGTCAGGGCCGCTGTGAGAGTCGTTATAGTCGTCGTGGAACGAACCGTGAAAATAGTATTAATAGAACTACTAGTAATCGTAGCAGTCGTAATATTCATAAGAATAGTACTAGTAGTTGTAATAGTACTAGTAGTAGTAATAGTCGTAGTAGTAGTAAGAGTAATAAAAAGTAGTCGTAAAAGTAGTATCAGTAGTAGTAGTAGTAGTAGTAGTAAAACACAATCAAAGTAGTAGTAGTAGTAGTAGTAGTAGTAAACGTAGTTGTAGTAGTAGTAGTAGTAGTAGTGGTAGTAGTAGTAGTAGTAGTAGTAGTAGTAGTAATAGAAGTAGAAGTAGGCAGTAGTAGCAGTAGTAGTAGTAGGAGTAGTAGTAGTAGTAGTAGTAGTAGTAGTAGTAGTATTGATAGGAGCAGTAGTAGTAGAAGCCGTAGTAGTAGTAGTCGTAGTAGTAGTAGTCGTAGTAGTAGTAGTAGTAGTAGTAGTAGTAGTAGTAGTAGTCGTAGTAGTAGTAGTAGTAGTAGTAGTAGTATAGTAGTAGTCGTAGTAGTAGTAGTAGTAATAGTAGTAGTAGTAGTAGTAGTAGTAGTAGTAGTAGTAGTAGTAGTAGTAGTAGTAGTAGTAGTAGTAGTAGTAGTAGTAGCAGTCGTAGTAGTAGTAGTAGTAGTAGTAGTATTAGTAGTAGTAGTAGTAGTAGTAGTAGTAGTAGTAGTAGTGGTAGCAGTAGTAGTAGGTGAAAATAAGAGTACTAGTGGTCGTAGTCGTCGTCGTCGTCGTCGTCGTAAGAAGTAGTAGTTGTAGTCGTGAAACAAACTGCACTCTTAGTAGTAGGCAATGGACTGGCTCCCAGACCAGGGGCTCACGGACCGCCAGCCAGACTGGGGCCTTCAAATCATTCGGGGTCCTGAGAAACCTTCAAGAACCCTCGGGCTGGCACCAAGACCGTGACCTCAAGAATCCTTCGGAATCCTTGGGAATCGGTAAGATCCCAAAATATTCCTCAGGCCTCATTTGAGCACTGTAAGCTTAGAACCGTGAAGACTTTCGAGGTTTCCTGGAAACTCCTTGGGATCCTGAGAATCTAGCAAAACACCACGGGCTGGTACCCAGACCGGCTTTAGGAATCCTCGAAATCTGAATGAACCCCCGCGGACCAGCACACAGACTGGGACCTCAGGAATCCCTATCCTCAGGATCCCTGAAAATCTTTTAAGAATCCGGAAAAACATCCAACAATCAGGAAGAATCTTCAGGAATCTTCCGGAATCCTGAGGATGCTACCATATGCTCAGAGGGCGTTCGAAGAAGGACCAAAACACACACAAGGGTTAAACATGACACAAACAGAGGCCCAACAGGGCCCCGAGAATCTTGGATAAAGCCCAGGCACTGAAACACGCACGTCTGGGGTTTGTCTGGGATTTTCTGGGCCCTGTTGCAGCCTTGTCGCAATCTGGTTGGATCTTTCTGGAGAAGGAGAAGAAAAAGGGGGAGAGGAGGACGAGGAGGAGTATGAGGATCCGATGGTCCAGAAAAGAAAAGGAGTAGTGGGGTGATGGTGGCAATGTCCATTATGATTGGGTAGCTTCACAATGCTGACGATATTGCGGCTACTTGATGGCGATGACGCTGATGAAGTTGATTATGGTGAATGATGCTGGTGATGTGAAGACTGATGGTAATGACAGTACTGGTGATGATGATGACGGTGACGATGGCGATGATGATACTGCTGAAGATGATGAGGACGCTGATGATGAAGAGATCGATGATCATGGTGCTGGTGATGGTGGTCATAATGATGATGACTAGACTGACCATGACGATTCTGGCAACGATGGCCATGGTTACGACGCAGGGCGAGAAGCAGGAGAGCAGGACGAATAGGGGGATGAGGAAAATCTGAAGATAATGAGCAGTAGTAGGATGTTGGTCACAATCAGGGCAATATCGCAGGAGGGTCGAGCAGGATGAGGTAGCTGAGATACTTTACATGTCTTGCCGCTCGATGAATATCATGGGGATCATGATGACTATGGTGTTTGTGATGATGGTGGAAAACATGATAACGATGATGGGTACGATTGCAACGACGGAAGAGTAAGACACGGGGGAGATGAGGCAGAGGAGGAGGATGAGGAGGATCCAAGGGTCCGAGGAGGATGAGCAGTAGAACGATGATCGTCACGATGGGCACATCATCAGGAGGATCGCGGAGGATGCGGTCTCGGAACAGCTGAAACAGTCTTGTGGCATGAAGATGGTGTTTGTGATGACAATAGGGGTGGCGATGAGGAGAATGACGATGATGATGACGATCGTGGTGATGATAATGATAATGACGACGATGGCGGTGGATCCCTCCACGGGGGAGGAGGAGGTTCGGACAACGAGGAGAAAGATAAGGAGGATCCGAGAATGATGAGGAATGGAAGGATGATGGGCAGATGAAGGTACGGGCCGACGAGGATAAGGAGGAAAAGGAGGATCAAGAGTAGAAATAATAGAACATGAAATGCCAACTTCGTACACTAATGCAAGTACCGCTTTCGTACACAAGAACAAATCCGCCGATCCAGCGTGTGAGTTTAAATGGGGGAGGGGGTGACTGGGGTGGCTCTGCCGGGGTAGCGGGGGGGGGTCCTGCGGCGTGGGTTCCGGTGGCAAAGGGGGGGAAGGGGGGGGATCCAGTAGCCTGGGTGGCTCTGCCGGGGTGGGGGGATGAAGGGGGAGAGGGGTCCGGTGGCGTGGGTTCTGGTGGCGTGGAGGGG
The DNA here is from genome assembly GCA_963575745.1 of Prorocentrum cordatum. Lineage (NCBI taxonomy): Eukaryota > Dinophyceae > Prorocentrales > Prorocentraceae > Prorocentrum > Prorocentrum cordatum. The sequence continues at coordinate 82,334 of CAUYUJ010019046.1, forward strand.
GGGGGGGGCGCCGCTCCGCGGGACACGGCCGAGCCGAGGCCCCGTGGAGGCGAGCGCCAGCGGTCGAGACCTGCGGGTGCCAGGCCGTGTCGGCTGCCACTTGAGCGACGACTTGCCATCGCTCGGACGTCCATTCCGCGGCGTACATTTTTCGGTTTCGTGCGTGCTTTTTTGGCTCGATGGTCCAGGATGCTCCTCGATGGTCCTCGCCGAGAAAAAAGTGCACACGTCCGAGCGATGCCAGGACGATGAAAAGCAGGTCCTGCGCGAGAGGCCGCAGCGACCTCCCGCCACGGCGCACGCGGGCCGCCGGCGCGGCGCGCCGCTGCACGGGCGACGAGGGCGCTGACGCGCGAGCTTGCGCGCGGAGCTGACGCGCCACTGTCGGCGCAGACGGCCCCGTTCTTGTGCTTCGCCCATTCGTCACTCGGGGGGGGAGGAGGAGGAGGAGGAGATGGAGGAGGAGGAGGAAAAGGAGGAGGAGGAGGAGGAGGAGGGGGCGGGGCTCTGTCTGACTACCCATGGCCCCCCTGGCCTTCAGATCGGAGGGCCCCAACGATGCACCGACGCCGAGCCTGGCCAGGCCGATCCTGGGCCCGGGATCGGTGTAATTATGTGCATCCGGCCCAGGGCAGGAGGGCGTGTGCACCGATCCTGGGCCCGGGGTGATGCCGGTCGGTATCGGTGCTGATTGAAGGGGCCCCAGGACACACAAATAAATACACACAAATAAAAAGATGCCCCATAATCCCACCAGCCCTTTAGGGCGTAGGTGGTCTAGAGCGTTTCCTCTGCCAACCCCCCTTCTTTCCCTTCGGGGAGGGGTTTACCCCTCCCCTTACCCCTCCCCACTGACCTGGACGGGGCGTTCCGCGACGCGTTGGGACGCCCAAGATGGCCCAAGACTGCTCCAAGAGCGAAAAGGCGAGAAAGCACAAAACATTGATTTTCCTTAGGTTTTGGAAGGATTTTGGCCTCTTGGGGGGGCCCAAGAGGCGATCCGAGGCACTCTAGAGGGGCGAGGCTAATTGAGGCTCCCCCCTTCTTTGATATATATTCCCAACATGGCCCCAAGAGCGCCCCGAAGGCTCCCAAGAGCGCCCCAAGAGCGCCCCAAGAGCGCCCCAAGAGGGCCCCAAGAGGCGCCCAAGATGCCTCCAAGAGGCTCCCAAGAGACTCCCAAGAGGCCCCAAGAGAATCCAATATGGCCCAAGACGGCTCCAAGAGCGAAAAGGCGAGAAAGCAAAAAACAATGATTTTCTGTAGGTTTTGGACGGGTTTTGGCTTCTTGGGGGGGGGCCCAAGAGGCGACTCGAGGCACTCTAGAGGGGCGGGGCTAATTAAAGCTCCACCCTTCTTTGATAGATCTCCTCCAAGATGGCGCCATGAGCACCCCGAAGGCACCCAAGAGCGCCCCAAGAGCGCCCCAAGAGAACCCCAAGAGGCTCCAAGAGACGCCAAGAGGCGCCCAAGAGGCCTCCAAAAGGCTCCCAAGAGACCCCCAAGAGGCCCCAAGAGGCTCCCAAGATGGCCCAAGAAGGCTCCAAGAGCGAAAATGCGAGAAAGCAAAAAACATTGATTTTCCATAGGTTTTGTAAGGATTTTGGCCTCTTGGGGAGCCCAAGAGGCGACTCGAGGCACTCTAGAGGGGCAGCGCTAATTGGGGACCCCCCCTTCTTTGATAGATCTCCTCCAAGATGGCCCCAAGAGCGCCTCGAAGGCTCCCAAGAGCGCCCCAAGAGCGTCCCAAGAGGGCCCCAAGAGGCCCCAAAAGGCTCCCAAGAGGCCTCCAAGAGGCCCCCAAGAGACCCCCAAGAGGCCGCAAGAGGCTCCCCGAGATACGCAAGAGGCCCCCGGGACCGCCAAGAGGCCCCAAAGACGGCCCAAGAGGCCCCCAAGCTCGCCATTGTCCTCCTCCTCCTCCTCTTTTTCTTCCTCCTCCCTCCTCCCCCTCCCCCTCCTCCTCCTCCTCCTCCTCCTCCTTTTCCTTTTCCTCCTTCTCGTCCTCCTCGTCCTCGCAGTCCTCCATATCCTCCTCCTTATCCTCCTTCTCCTCCTCCGCTTGCTCCTCCTCGCGCTCCTCCTCCTACTCCTCCTCTTCCTCCTCCTACTCCGACGACGACGGCTCCTCCTACATCCTCCCCCTCTTGGGGGATATGGCGGCTCACCCCGCCCTTTGTTCTTCTGCATGCTCCCCCGCTCGCCCCAAGAGGGGCCCCAAGAGGCTCCAAGAAGCGCCCCAGAGGCTTCCAGGATGATCCCAAGAGACTCCCAAGATGCCAAAATCCATCCAAAACTCTGCAAATCAACGTTTTTGGCTTTCTCGCTTTTTCGCTTCCGATGGCCATCCGAGGCCTGAAGATGGCTCCAAGATGGCCCAAGAAGGCACCAAGAGAAGCCCAAGAGAGCTCCAAGACGGCCCCAAGAGCGCCCAGGAGCGCTCCAAGATTGCCCCAAGAGCGCCCCAAGAGCAACCCAAGAAGGCCCCAAGAGGCCCCAAGAGGCCCCCAAGATGCCCCCAAGAGGCTCCCAAGAGATCCCCAAGAGGCCTAAATATGCTCCCAAGATGGCCCAAGACGGCTCCAAGAGCGAAAAGGCGAGAAAGCAAAAAACATTGATTTTCCTTAGGTTTTGGACGGAATTTGGCCTCTAGGAAGGCCCAAGAGGCGATTCGAGGCACTCTAGAGGGGCAACGCTAATAAGCACCCCCCCCCTTCTTTGATAGATCTCCTCCAAGATGGCCCCAAGAGCGCCCCGAAAGCTCCCAAGAGCGCCCCAAGAGCGCCCCAAGAGGCCCCAAGAGGCCCCCAAGAGGCCTCCAAGAGGCCTCCAAGAGACTCCCAAAAGGCCACAAGAAGCTCCCCGAGATACGCAAGAGGCCTCCGGGACCGCCAAGAGGCCCCAAAGACGGCCCAAGAGGCCCCCAAGCTCGCCATTGTCCTCCTCCTCCTCCTCTTTTTCTCCCTCCTCCCTCCTCCCCCTCCCCCTCCTCCGCCTCCTCCTTCTCCTCCTCCTCCTCCTCCTTCTCGTCCTCCTCGTCCTCGCCCTCCTCCATCTCCTCCTCCTCATCTTCCTCCTCCTCCTCCTCCTCCTCCTCCTCCCCCTCCTCCTCCTGCTCCTCCTCCTGCTCCTCGTCTTCCTCCTCCTACTCCGACGACGACGACTCCTCCTACATCCTCGCCCTCTTGGGGCGTATGGCGGCTCAACCCGCTCTTTGTTCTTCTGCATGCTCCCCCGCTTCCCTCATCACCTCCACTCCCCTGGGGCTCATTTCTGGACGGGCTGGTGGGGATACGCGAAGCGTCTAGAATTTCCTATATTTTCTGGGTTTTTGTCTTCCCCACCACTTCCCATATTTTCCCATATTTTCTGGGGGATCGACGATGAATCGTGTCTGTGTGTTTTTTCCCCTCCTGACTGATGTATAGCTGGTGCCTTCCTGTCAGATTGGCCCACCCATCACGGACCTCGTAGCTGGCGGAGCGGACATTGAGGTTGGGGTACCAGTCGGGGTGCGTCGCGAGGCCCTTCTCCTCGGGGGCGCGCAAACATGGATTCGCGATCCATGGAGTTGGCGCGCGCGGTCGCCGACTCCATCGATCGGGGGAGGTGCCCTCCCCCCAAAATGCGGCTGCTGCCGCCCCGCTCGGCGGCGGCAGCCCGCGACTTCCCCTGGGTGACGGGGCCCGTTGCTACTCCGTGCCCCCTTGACCCATGTTCGGCTGTGGACAAACTTAGTAGACCTCCCCTTAGTGAAAACGGCCTGGGACCGAAACCGACGGACCTGGACCCGCAAAAAGGACGGCCGGGACGCCGCCTCGCGAAGCGAAAGCGGCCAATTCCTCAGTCGACGTGTCAGGGTAGGAGGTCTGTCCACCCCCGACGCTACTCCATGCGGCATGGAGTAGCGACGGGCCCCGTCGCCATGGGAACTCGCGGGCTTCCGCCGCCCTAAACCCTGAACCCTGAACACTAAACCCTAAACCCTAAACCCTAAACCCCCTTGACCCATGTTTGCGACCGCCCGATCTCCATGAGCCAGCTGATGGCGCGGTGGCAGTGGTCCCCCTCCTCCGCGTCGCGGCAGCCGGGCGCGGGGTGCCCGCGCCCCGAGCCCTGCGCCCCGCTGCCGCTCCTCCGCGCCTCCGCCGCCGGCCGCGGCTTTTCGGCGGCGGCGCCCCAGGGCGTGAGCAGGTGCACGGCCGCCGAGGGGCCGAGCTCCTGGAGCAGGCCGTCCTTGCTGCCCAGGAGCCCGGACAGGGCCGCGCACAGCTGCAGCCCCGCCGCCGGGAGCAGGAGGCGAGCGGGCGGTGCCATTGTGACTGTACTCCGCTTCGAGTCCGCCGACCTCCGCGCGTCCGGGGTGAGGAGGCGTGTGGCAGGATTGCCTGTCATCCTCCCCCTGTTCTCATGCCCAGGAGGGGTCCAGCATCCCGTCCGCTCGGGGGGAAGAAAAGGGGGGGTGGGGGGAGAAGCTCCCAGGCGCATCTCCCAGGCCCTTTCGAGCCTCCAAGTCCACTCCGGCGCCACTAACATGCCCACCCAAGTTGCTAGCCGACGGCTCCAGGAGAGCTCCAGCACGCCCAAGGGGCCCCAAACGGCTCTCAGAGTGGCCAACAAAGAGCCCCCAGATACCTTAAAGTGAACTCCACAAGATCTCAAAGATGCTCCCATAGTTGTCTGAATTCAGCATTGTTGGCCTATCTGTTCCAATGTATGCGTGCATGCGTCCCATCTCCCGACTGTTCGCCTGTGCATCATTTCTGAAATTGATCTTGGAGATGTGGCAGGCTGCACTAATTACACTCGCCAGCCCACCTTTCGGGGTCGTCAGAATGACGTGAGCCTCTTGGATAAACAAAATACTTGATGGAATCGTACAACGGCCTTGGGCAAATTCCGATACGGAAGGGTACGCGCAGTAGATTAGGAGGAGGTGACTGAGGATGATTCGGAAGGACATGAGGGGGGCGGGGCTGGAGACGGGCCAGCAGGAAGAGCAGGAATGCTGGTGATGGTAAGGGTGGAGACGGGCCAGCAGGAAGAGCACGAAGTGGAGAAGGTAAGGCTGAAGATGGTGCTGATGATGGTGCTGATGATAATCCCGCAAGGCTGCCATGCCAGTCGGGCGCAGGGCGATGATAGAGAATAAGAGGACACCAACACACACTAAGCCGCCACGGCGGCACCGGGAGCAGGAGGGGCGAGGACGAGGAGGGGGAGAGGAGCACGAGAGGCAGGATGTCTTGTTTCACCTCTACGGCCACATGCCCCCAGGGGCCCTTCCTCCCAAAAGTGGCTGACCTTGACTTCCCGCAGCACGCAGCGAGAGGCAATGGCGCCGACCAGACGTCGAGGCAGCAAGGGGGGCGAGTGGAGCGGAGGAGCGAAGGAGCAACCGCAGGCGCTTGACTGGGAGCGCCCGCGCCAGGCGACGCCGCCTCGTCGATGCGGCACGGGCCTGCTGTGTGACGACCATCACACAGCAGGCTCGTGGCGCCTCGGCGATGACGGTGATGCACCCCCATCTCCCTCATCAGCATCATCACCAGCATCTTCATCAGCATCATCAGCATCATCAGCATCATCAGGTTCATCCTCATCCTCCTCATCCTCGTCCTCGTCCTCATCATCATCATCATCATCATCATCATCATCATCATCATCATCATCATCATCATGAGAAGAATCGAATCCGAAACGAATGAGATGTGCCAGCTCGTGGTGCAGTGGCCGCGCGCCCGGCCAGCTCCTCCAGGGCCTCCGCGCTCGCCGCGTGCAGCTGACCGAACGTCTCCCAGGACAGGGCAGAAACCGACGGGCCGTACCATGGGGGGATGTCAAATGCTCCGGCACGCGCGGCGGCGCCGGCGAGGTCCGCCGTCTGCTGGTCGGCTGGCGCCGAACGCAGCGCGAGCGGCGATCGGATCGTGACATCCAGCCGCCATTGGTGGAGCTCGCCCGGGTAGCTCGCGACGATGTCCAAAATCGCCTCGTTGCACGTCGGAGGCCGCCTCTCGCCCTCTGCACGCTCCGGCTGCCGCTACTGGTACAGCTCCGGAACGTGGCGCTCTGTCCACGGCGTAGCCTGCACGCACCATGGCATGACCTGCTTCAACGCCTTGATTACGCTCCGGCGTGGGCGCTGGCGGCCACCCTGCTAGGCACAGTGCCACGCGTGCTGCAGACTCGCACCTAGGCGCTTCCCGCACGTATCCCCGGTGGTGCCATCGCCGCGGCAGCACAGGAGCGCACCGCCGCCTTCCAAGAGGCCCAGGCGCCCACGCATGGCGACGACGAAGTGAGCATCTGGGAACAGATCAGCCCTCTCTCTTGGGAAGTCGCCCCAGACGCAGCCCGTGCCGGGGCCCCCTGCGCTGAGCATGACCAGATTGCGGTGCGCGTCAGCCTCGTGCCAGAGGCGCGTCGCCAGGAGCGCAATGTCTCTGGACCTGGCTTAGCACTTTCTGGCCGCGCACATCGAGCTCGTCAGGCGAGGTGTGCACAAGGCGAGCGGCCGCCCGCGCGAGCTGCTCTGGGCTCGCGCCCGCCACCCACGGCCCAGCGTTGTACTCTGCGTGCTGCGCCGCGCCGAAGCGGAAAATGCCGTGCCCCTCGACCAGCCGCGCGCCGGGCACGCTCGCGCATCTCGTCGAGCCGCAAAGCGACGCCAAGCTGCTCCGCGAGAGCCGGCAGTCGCGTGCGAACACTGCACCACCGGGCCCGCGACGCCGCCGCTGCCTGCCTTCCGCTGCAGTCCGCAACGATTCCCAGCCCGCCGTACTCCGTCGGCAGCGCGGCGACGCGCCTGGCCCAGTCGTCCCAGCCGCCGAGCAGGGTAGCGGCAGCGGCCTCCACAGCAGCCTGGTGCTCGCCAGCGACGCGCTCGATGCACTCGTAGGGCATCACGCGGAGGTCGTAGTCGATGGCGTGCGCCGCGCTCTTGCTGATAATTAGGAAGGCCACGCGCCGCGCCTTGCTGTCCGCTGCCTTGCGCGCGAAGTCCAGCGCGCGCTGGAGCAAGCGCCGCGCGCGCTCCACCCTCGCCTCTGTGCGCGCCGTCCTCGACTCGCCGACAGCAACCCATGTCTCCGCGTCGCTGAAGGCGGCGGCGCCGAGCATCCGAATTACGCCCCGCGCGCGTGGGAAGGCTGCCACCATCTGCCTCTCCGCGGGGGTCAGAGCAGCGTCGCCGTCGGCCAGAGCGTCGGCCGTGATGGGCCACGTCTGGGACTTCCCTTCGTTGATCTCGGTGCCGCTCTCGCAAAGCGCCTCGCGCACCGCCGGCCAGCGCGCGTCGCCGAAGGTCTCCGGCAGGACGCGCTGGTCGCCCTGGCACCCCAGGCGCGCCGAGAACGCAGCTGCTGCCGCTCGCTGCCCAGGGCCCCTGATTTCCAGGCCTTCGTACAGCTGCTCGACCCCCGCGACGAACATTACCTGCATGAGCCCAGAACCTTGCCAGCCGCCAGAAGACGTGCGGAAATCTGTCCACGCGCCGCCCCGACTCATCCACGCCTACGCCGTGTCGTTATGCCACTGCGCTGCCGCGACCCTCGCAATAGGCTCGCCGCGCTCGACGACGCCCTTGACGCAGGCGCTCCGGCTGATGAAGCCATAGCCGTTGGCCATGCCGGTGCTGAGCAGCGCGTAGAATTTTGGGCGGCCTCTCACCGCGGCACGCCGCCTAGCGAGCCTCATGATGGATCGCCTCTGCAGCCGCACGCGCGATGTCCACCGCGAGCGCCTGCGCGCCCGACGTGCCGCGCCCCAGCTGCTCCGGCTGCAGCTTCCACGCTGCTGTATGACCACGCTCTCAGCGTACTTGGTGAGCGCCTCTGCCATCGCCAACGCGCGGAGCTTGCGCGTGGTGCGCTGCCCCATCTGCGCGGTTGCCTCTGTCCGCATCGTGCCCGCGTCCGCCGGCGCGATGATGGCCCGCGTCAACAAGTCGGCCACCGCCGGGAGCACTGCGCAGCGTCCCCACATGGTTGCACATCGGCGCAACGCCGCAACCCGACGGTCGTCCTTGGCACGTTCTGCGATGAACATGTTGCGCGTGGAACCGGGTCCTTGCGCAGCGGCCAAGTTGAGCGCGCGCGCCTGGCGCTGGCAGAACTATGCCGTTGCCTGGCATCGTTGCCTGCACGGCCGCTTGCGCTCCTCGTCGCACAACTTCCGCACCTCGGCACGTAAGCGCGCCCGCTCCTCAGGCGTAGCCTCACGCTCGACCAGGCGACGGACCTCGCCCTCTGTCAGCTCATCATCCGGGGCCCTGCGCTGCCCGCGGAGCATCGCCACAGCGGCGACTAGCCCACCGCCGCCACAAGGGAGCTTCCTGGCGACCCGGTCGAAGAGCGCCCCGTCGTCGTCCGCGTGCTCCAGCCCGTCGGTACCGCGCAAGCGCAGCGCCTCCACGCCGCCGCGATGCCGCAGCCCCTGCTCCTCGACATACTCCCGCAGCAAGGCGCTCCAGTCGCCAGCTTCGGCACGCACGTTGGATGCGCCCCCTGATGGTCGCCACGCTGCCCTTCATGTCGTCTTCGCTGGACGGCGCTAGCCGCCCCGGCACGCGGAGGAGCAAGGACGCGAGGACCCACGACCATTGGCTCGCGCATTCCGCCTCCTCGATGACTTCACAGCGCCAGCCTGCGCGTGGACCGCCACGTCGCTGCAGTCCAGGAACTCCACGAGCGCCGCGAGCATCAGAGTCGGCGCGTGAGCGATTTGTTCAAGAACTCGGCCGTGACTGCGGCAGGCTGCGACGCGGCCGGAGCCAGCATCTGCCGCGTCTCCTCTGGTGGCCTGCGCCGGCGGCCAAGGTGGCACGGCGCCCTCCGCCTCGGCAACAGCGCCGTTCTGCTCCTCCACCTCCTCCGCCTCTTCTGCCTCATCCTGCGACCTGGCATGTGCGACCAGAGCTGCACCGGGCGGCGTCGCAGCACGCGCGCCAGCGCAACCAGCGCATCTCCCGGTCTCGCAGTGCTCGCACCTCCACACCCTCCTGTTGCGAGGTATGGGCTGGGAGCAGGCCGTGCACACCACCGCTCGCGTCGCAGTGCACGGTCGCGCACCGCCGCATGGGCACTTACCGCGCACCGGGCCCGCGACGCCCCGATGCCGTGACGCACCAGCGGCAGCAGGCGCATCCCCAACGCCTCCGCCGACCGCGGGCGGCAGCGGCAGCAAGGCGCCCGCAGCAGCGTCAGACGGGGCAACGCCAGCCTGCGATGCTCCCGCCGCCGGAGCCCCGCGGGCCGCCTGCCGCGGCGGCGAGGCCGGGGCGATCTCGAAACGCCCCTCCCACACCCACTCGTCAAACCCCGAGTCGGGCGGCAGCGGCTGCGCAGCAACAGCAGCTTCTGGTCATCACCGTCTGCCCCGACGAAGGGCACGGGCGGCGGCGGCAGCGCGGCGCCAGCAGCAGGCAGGCTCGCCCAACGCAGGTGGCGTGGCCCGCAGGGGCGAGGCGGGCGGCGCGTGGAAGTCCACCTCGAGGTCACCTTGGTGAGGCTCCAGCTGCCAGATGCGCTCCGCGAGATGCAAGCGCAGGAGGGCGAGCTCGGGGCGGACCTCCGGAGTCGGGGCAGGCTGGCACGGCGCCCTCGCTCTGTGCCTCCCTAGCCACGCCACCCCCTCCTCCAGTACCACCCGCGTTTCCTCCACCTCCCCCTGCTGCGGCGGCCCTGGCAGCCGTCCCGGCCGCGTACCTGACGGCCACGGCGGCTGCCCCGGCGGACCCCGCGGCGGCCTCGGCGGCGGCCCCGGCGGGCCCCCAGTGCGCGCCGGCTCGCACGGAGTCGCCGGCTGCGTGAACGAAATCGTCCGCGCAGGGAGGCCCCGCAGCGGCCGCCTGCTGTCCCGGCCGCGTGGCCGATGCGCCGCAGCTGCCTCCTGCCGCTCCTCTTGGGGTGGCGGGCGCGCTGCCCATCGCTGACACGAAGTCGCCGTCCCCCGCGACCTCATCCGCCTCGTGTCCTATACCTCCCTCAGCGCAGCCCCAGCCCTGGCCCCAGCGCCGGGTCCTCGTCCTCCTCCAGCAGCGCCCGCTTCCCCACCGGCGCCTCCTGCAGCCCCCTCGCCGGCCGCGCGGGCAGCAAGCGGGTCGCACAGGGCGTCGAAGGCTACCTCGATGGAGGGCCGGGCCCCGATGATGGCCTGGAGCCGAGC
>CAUYUJ010019046.1:97500-188841 GCA_963575745.1 Prorocentrum cordatum
CCCCATGCGTGCTGTTCGGTGCTCCCCGACCCCCCCCCCCACTGGAACTGGAGGGCAATTGGGGCCCTCGGGTTGGGTTGGGGTGGTTTGGCAGGTGGTGAGCTATTGGGCCCGAGATGGTCTTGGCGAGGGCCGTCGGTGCATCACTGGCATCGTCCGGAGTGACTTCCCTTCCGCCGCCTTCCGCCAGCAGATCCGCCTCCGTCTTCCGCCCGCCGGCTCCCGCGCGACCCTCCGAGGGCGTGGGGCGGGCCGAAGGCCGGCCACTGCCGAGGGCGGGGGCTGCTCTGCCCGCGCGCCCCCCCGAGCATGCAGCAGTCACCAACTCGACTCGCCATCGCTCGGACGTCCGTTCCCCGTGCATTTGTCGGCTTCGCGCGCGCATTTTTGTCGGAACATGATCCGGGATGCTCCTCGATCAGAGGGCCACATGTGAACCCTACCCCTACCCACCCTCCCCCTCGGAGATCGTGGGGGGTAGGGGTAGGGTTCGCATGTGGCCCCCCATCGATGATCCTCGCCGAGAAATCCATGCACACGTCCGAGCGATGCCAGGCCAAAGGGGGACTACCGGGCGCGCGTCGGAGCCCCAAAAACCCCAGGACTGGGCGGCGAGCCAGCGGCAGGGGGGTTAAGAAGGCACATGCGCAAACACAACGCTGAACTCGCCGCTGGGTCTGTTGACTCGGGATCGCCCCAGGCATGCAGACCGGGTTTGTGGACTGAGTCTGGCGCGGGCCAGACAGCGACGGGACAACGAGGCCCTCGTAGAGGGGCCAATACCGGAGACTCCTTATATATACTCCCTTTCATCGCCTTCCTCACCGCCATCCTCCTCTCTCGCAGTCTACTCATCCTCCTTCCTGATGCCCCGACTGGCCTCCCGCGACCCTACACGCAACCAAAAACGACAATTCAGTGCCAGGTTCACCAGCGCCAGTGCTTCTCGTGATTACATGGCTCCGCGAGGGGGGGGGGGGGGCTGGCAACAAAAAAATGCTGCCGGCCCACGACCTGCGGTGCTGGATCCAACCCCGGGATCTTCTGCCAGCTCGATAGCTCAAAGGGTTGGCGAAAATCTCCTGGCTGGGGCTGGCAAAACAACTTTTGCCAGCCCAACACCCCTGGCACGACGCCTTGCATTGCAAGGGCATCAATTTGATCGACATGCGCCACGACAGTGCAGATGGTACCGCTGACAGAGAAAACCGCCACGCGAACCAGAGCGCTTGCTGGCCAGAGCGATACGTATATATATATATATATATATATATATATATATATATATACATATATATGGGAGTTCTGGAACCCTCAATTTGACAGGAGAAGCATTAGAACCCGCACGCACTGGCGACCCCCGTGAAGTTGTAGAACAAGGACGAGTTCAATTCCTGCTTTCGTAGGCTCCTCCTCCTCCTCCTCCTCCTCCTCCTCCTCCTCCTCCTCCTCCCCTGCAACGCCTCCTGCCTGATCGTCCTCCGCCTCCTCCTCCTATTCCCCCTCCCCCTCCCCCTCCTCCTCCTCCTCCTCCTCCTCCTCCTCCTCCTCCTCCTCCTATACATTACCCCCTCTACACTTCCTATTCCTACCATGACTCCCTCCCTTGGAGAGGAGGAGGAGGAGGAGGAGGAGGAGGCGGCGCGGAGGCGGAGGCGGAGGCGGAGGCGAGGAGGAGGAGGAGGAGGAGGAGGAGGAGGAGGAGGAGGAGGAGGAGGTGGAGGAGGAGGAGGAGGAGGGGGAGGAGAAAGAGGAGGAGGAGGAAGAGGAGGAGGAGGAGGAAGAGGAGGAGGAGGAGGAGGAGGAGGAGGAGCGAGGGGTGACGTAACAAGCTCTCAACGCCAAGGCTCCCAGTACAAACGGTGGTGTGAGTACCTTCGGTTATTGTGTTTGAGGCGCTCTTTCCGTTTCCGTGCCCGTCCAGGTAAAAATATCCCCCAGATTGTCCTATATGTTCTGGGTTTTTGTCTTCCCCTCCACTTCCCATATTTTCCCATAATTTCTGGGGAATCGACAATTAATTGTGTCTGTGTGTTTCTTTTTCTCCTGAATCTAGCTGCCTGGTCAAGAGCCTGGAACAAACGATGGCGTCCGCCGGACACGAGACGTCAGGTGCTCTCGGCCCCGGAAGGCTGCGCACAGGGACGCAGCCCTTGTCGGCGCCCTCCGAGCCCGCCCCCCTCAACCCTTTCTTGGGGAAGCACAGCCTTGGACGGGACGCCCGAGAGGACACAGAGACTCTTCCGACGGCAGCGTGGCGCCAGAACCCGACTGAGTACGACCGCGAGGAGAGGTTCTTGGGGAAGCACAGACTTGGACGGGACTCCCGAGAGGACACAGAGACTCCTCCGACGGCAACGTGGCGCCAGAACCCGACCGAGCACGACCGCGAGGAGAGGGAGGGGGGGACCCCCCCACGAGGCGCGCCCTCTGAGCCAGAACACCGGAGGACGCGCGGGTTGCATAGGTGGGGAGACACAGGACACGAGGGTACCCTCGCTTTGGCATGGTCGACCTACCAATCCTCTCGAGCGGCCAAGAGGCGGGTGTCCAAGAGGGGGGGGTGCAAATCATGACCGGCGGCATGTGCGCGGCCCAGCGGGGGGGCCAGGGACGTAATGACATAAGACGAGGCGCCATGAAATCTGGGGAAATGTCATGGCCCACGCCATGATATCCACCCCCCCCTAGTCATCACCCCCCTAGACCACCCCAACGCAACCCGAAGACACGAATTTCGGGTTGGGGGGGGGTCGGGTTCCAGATGTGTTTTTCCACAATGTTCCCACCCACCCCCCCACACTGGAAATGTAGAGGGCAAAGCGGGGCCTTCTGGCTGGGTTGGGGTGGGTTGGTGGGTGGTGACTTTGCCGCCCCCGAAATCCGGGCCGCCCGCACAGTCGGGCTCGATTGGAGAGGACACGCGAGAGGACACAAGACCCTTCCGAGGGCCACATCGCCACAGGAATGCACGAAGCATGGGTCGCGAGACACAGGACACAAGGGTACTTTAGTAGTGGAAACAATTGGTTTTCAAAATGCTTGGTCTTTAGAAGCTCTGCGTGGCGACGCCCCAGTCACCACGCGTGCCCTCTGCGTGCCTGCGGGGGCGCCGCCACGTAGAAGTTCTGGAGACCGAGCATTTGGGGCGTCGCTACGCACGCCCTCTGCGTGGCTGCGACCACTTGTTAAAACCCTAAAACCAATTGAATTCACTAGTAAAGTACCCTCGATCTGGCAGGGTCGACCTACCAATCCGACGGCCGCCTGCGTACGTACTCGTCAGCTCCCGGGGCCTGTCCCACAGCGCGTGCCCTGCCCCACGAGAGCCGGGCGCGTCTCTGGCTGCCGTGGCCACGGGGGCCCCGGCGCCAGGAGGGCGACACAGCGACCAGGGGAGGCGAGGAGCAGCCGGGGGGGAGGGGCGGGGGGGCAGGGGAGGAGGAGGAGGGAGGGGGGGAGGGGGGGGGAGCAGCCAGGAGGGAGGGGGGGGGAGGGAGGAGGGGGGAAGGGAGGCGAGGAGCAGCGGGAGGGAGGGCGGGGGGGGGGGCAGGGAGGACAGCGCGAGGGGGGTGGGGAAGAAGGGGAGGGGCGAGAGGGAGAGAGAGAGAGAGAGAGAGAGAGAGAGAGATGGGCGGGGAGGGGGGGGGAGCCGAGGGAGGGGAAGGAGGGAGGGTGTCGGAACCTCGGGCGGGGGCGAAGACGACGAGAGAGGGCGAGAGAGCGGTGCCCCTCCCCGCCGGGGGGCCTTCGAGCGCGCGCCGCGGGCCGGGCGCGCGGGGTCCCGAGGGGGGGGGGGCGGCGGATGGCTGGCCGAGGCCTGCGAGACGCGCGAGCGCGCAGGCAGCTCTGCCCTCGGTTTGCTTGTGCGTGCTCGTCCGCCGGAAGTGGCTCTCGTGGGCCGCGGGCGCCCTGCTGTCCTGACGAACGAGCAGCTTGGCGGCGGGCCCGAGAGGGTACGGGGAGGGGGGAGGAGGAGGAGGAGGAGGAGGAGGAGGAGGAGGAGGAGGAGGAGGAGGAGGAGGAGGAGGAGGAGGAGGAGGAGGAGGAGGAGGAGGAGGAGGAGGAGGAGGAGGAGGAGGAGGAGGAGGAGGAGGAGGAGGAGGAGGAGGAGGAGGAGGAGGAGAGGAGGAGAGAGAGAGAGAGAGAGAGAGAGAGGAGAGGAGGAGGAGGAGGAGGAGGAGGAGGAGGAGGAGGAGGAGGAGGAGGAGGAGGAGGAGGAGGAGGAGGAGGAGGAGGAGGAGGAGGAGAGGGAGGAGGAGGAGGAGGCGGAGGAGGAGAGGGGAAAGGAGGAGGAGGAAGGAGGAGGAGAAGGAGGAGGGGGGAAGGCTTCTTAGAAGGAGGCTGCTTCTTAGGATAAGCAGGCCCTGGGTCTATAGAGAAGGCCCGCGCCTTCCAAGAAGCAGGGTTGCCGCTCAGAAGCGCTCCCCCCTCCCCATGTCCCCCTCTGCGCGTGGCCCATCTTAACCACGTTTGAGTTCCATACAACCCGCTGGATTAAAAAGAAGAGACGGCGGGGGTCGAGGGAGACGCGGTTGGCCAACCGTTAGGCCGCGGGGCCCGAGGACAATGTCGGATGCCATGCCGTTGGGAGATTCCGATGCGTCTTTCACCTCTTTGAATATGATGAAGGCGTGAAGGCCAGATGGGGTCAGCGTCTGAAAGTGGCACTCCGCCCGAGACTTCCTCCAACAGAAATGTCAAGTTGCCTTCAAGGGGCGATGTGAACATTTGGCACGCCGTCTGAAGCTGGCGATTCCGCCTGCGGCGTCCCAGGAAACATGTCAGATCGATGCTCGTGCCGCCTGTGCATGGCGGCAGCGTTGGGGACTTCCTCACGGAGCACCCTCCGGCCTCGCTCGGGGTGGTCGCCTTCCCCGGGGGTGCGCACGGTTCTGAACCGCCCTTCCCGCTGCAGAGCTCCAGGCCCTGCGGTGCCGCTCCCATCGTCCGCTACACGGGCCCGTCTTGGAGCCATCCTGGGGCCGGTCCAAGGCTGACGCCCGCGAGGGTCCGTCGACAGAGGGCCCCGGGCGCGGCCCCCCTCGCAGCGGACCGAGCACAGCTTTCTGGTCCAGGGGGTGGCAGCGACTGGCCATCGCTCGGACGTCCATTCCCTGTGTTTGTTTCGGTGTCGTGCGTGGTTTTTTCGCCAAATGATCAGGGATGCTCCTCGATGGTCCTCGCCGAAGGAAAAATGCACACGTCCGAGCGATGCCAAGGCGAGGGCGGGTCGCCTCCCCGAGGGGTATGCTCGCATCCCTGCCCCTTCGGCCCATCCTGAACCGCTTTCGCTGGCCAGCCCCGCTCGAAAAGCTCCGGCGTGGGCGTCCAGGGGGCGTGCATCCTTACCGTGAGTCCTTGCTATCGGTGTTGGCTGCACCTGCCAGGGGGTGGGTAGGCAGCCCAGCCAGAATAGACCACGGGCAAGTGTCCCAAGGCCGCCTCTCGGCTACACGCAAGAGTGACCCTGGGTAAGAGTGACCTTTGGTGCGCGGCTTTGGGGGGGCCGCGGGGAGACCAAAAACCTGGGCGCACAAGCCGCTGCTACCGCTTCTTTTTCAACCATCTGAGGACCCATCTGTGCCCGCACCAAAGGTCACTCGGGCGAAAGGCCTCTCTTGCGTCTAGTCGAGCCTCTTATGTACCTATCCTCCCTCCCGCCCTCCTCCCTCCTCGAAGGAAGGGGAGGGGGAGGAGGAGGAGGAGGAGGAGGAGGAGGAGGAGGAGGAGGAGGAGGAGGAGGAGGAGGAGGAGGAGGAGTAGGAGGAGGAGGCCTCCTGAATTCTGATCGGCTTTCTACATGATCCCAGGACGGAAAAACAGCCTTCTAGGAACAGAAGCGCTGCTCGTAGAGCACAAAGAGGATGTGCTCAAGCAAGACAGCCGCAGCCAGACATCTTCGAAGACCATGTCTCCGTGCAAGCCACAACAGGCTCCCAGAGCATGTGTTGCGGGCCTGTTGGCGAGCCAAGATGCTTTGCCACTGCTCGACCAGGTGGGGGGGGGGGGCTGGGAGGGGGCCGCACCACCTCCTCTGGCTGCTCTCGAAGATCGAATGTCCTGGGTCGATCCAGACCCGGGTCAGTCGGGCTTTGCAGGATACTGCAGGGTCCTTCACGCTAGCCCGAGTCAGTGCAACCCTTGCTCTGCAGGATCCTGCATGATCCGGCGCTCTGGTTGACCCCCGCTTGCGTTGAACCCCGTCCCAAGGCTACCGATGATCCCCATCATTTTCAATGCCGGGGGCTGACGCAGGCGAAGCGCATCCAGAGAGGCGTCGTCCACCACCATGCCCTCCGTGTTGCGATGTTGTCGGTTGTTGGGCCAGGTTTCTGTAGATTTCGGGGGGCGCCCACCCGTCCAACGCGACACTGCGTCGACATTTCTAGCCAATGGGCGGCTGTAAGACGACCCGAGATCCTTCTGAAACGGGTGTAGGACGGCCAATTACCAGACGGTTCAACGATCGAAGCTCCCCAGACTCACCAAAAGGTCTCAGGAAGGCCCCCCAATAGATCTCATCCTCCGCCTCCATCCTCCTCCTCCTCCTCCTCCTCCTCCTCCTCCTCCTCCTACTCCTCCTTTTCCTTAGTCCTCGTGCATCATCCTCCCTTCGCCTCCGCATCCTCGTCCGCTCCCCCCCTGCTCCCTTTCCTCCCCCCTTCCCCTCTCCTGCCCCTCCCTCACCGCATCTCCGCCTCCCCCTCATCCTTCTCCGCCCCGCCCCCCCCCCACCGCCCACCCCTTCACGGGAACGGAAGAGAAACATAGTCTTCGGCCCCCCCCTTTAGCCCCCAGCGTTGGCGCGCTGGCGCGGCCCTCACCTGCCAACCCCGATAACTCTGATCCTCCGATCCTGACCCTGCCACGATCTACGTAATCCCCACCTTGCTCCTGATCCTCCTCTGATCCTTCTGCTCTTGATTCTCCGGCACCTCCTCCACATGAGATCTGACCACCATCACCGTTCTAATCATCATCCTTGTTCCGACCCTCCTGATCCTTGGGTGCTCCTCCTGATTTTGATCCCGCCTGCCCCCCCCAGTTCCCTTCTCACCGAACGGACCCTTGCGAACCCCCAAGAACCTGGACAAATCCTCGGCAACTGTCCTCCCCGACTCCCTCCCCCCTCCTCTCTCCTCCCTCCTGACTCCTCCCCCCCCACCCTCCTCCCCGCTCGCCTCCCTCACCCTCCTGCTCTCCTCCTCCCTCCTCCCCGCTCGCCTCCCTCCCCCATGTCCTGCCCTCTTGCCCGACGAGGATGGCGGCCACCACGACGGCGAAGGCCACCCACGCGAGACAGCGACGGCGACGACGACCACGCGCACCGGCGGCGCCCATTTCGCCCCGCGCGGCCGGGCTCCCACGGCCGGGCCCTCTGGCAGCGGCGCCCGGCCCACCCCCCCCGCGCGCGGGGCACCCTCTTTCTGCGAGGAACCCCGTCGCCCCCCCGGGGTCCCCAGGGACGGCGCCGGGGGGGGCCGGAGGGCTCCCCCCGCCCAAGGCGAGGCGGGGAGTCTTCAGGAACCACCGCCTGGGGGATCGACCTTCGGGGACCTCGGCAGGCGGTGGATATGCACCTCTCTCTCTCTCTATATATATATAGATGCACCCATATATGTGTGTGCGACGTATGTACGTAACTACATGCATGCATGCATAGTTACATAGACACCTACACGCCTGCCGACATACCTACCGATCGCAAACGTACCTACCTACCAACCTACCTACCACCGACAGGCGAATGCACAAACATGTATACACATACACATGCGTCCGTGCATGCACACATACTGGCGCGCATACAAGCATATATGCACGCATGCATGCGTGCGTGCGTACATGCGTACACGCATACATACATACATATATACATACATGCATACATACATACAGACAGACAGACAGACAGACAGACAGACAGAGAGAGAGAGAGACAGACAGACAGACAGACAGACAGACAGACAGACAGACAGACAGACAGACAGACAGACAGACAGACAGACAGACAGACAGACAGACAGACAGACAGACAGACAGACATATACATACATACATACATACATACATACATACATACATGCATGCATGCATGCATACATGCATACATTCGTGCATGCATACACACATGCATCGATATTTACATATTCATACACACGTACATACATACACACATACGTACACATTTACATACATGCATGCGTACATACATACATACATACGTACATACATGCATGCATGCATGCATGCATGCATACATACATACATACAAACATACAGACAGACAGACAGACATACATACTAGAATAATCGCGCGCGCTTCGCGCGGGCTCAAATTCTAGCTAGTTTCTTGGGGCCTCCTCGGAGCATCCTGGACTGCTTCTTGGCATGTCTTCGGGGGCCTCTCAGAAAGAATTTGAAGCCTTTTGGGTGCCGTTTTGGGGGCTTATGGAGCCCTTTTGGGTTTCTTTGGGGCCTCTTGGGGCCTCTTGCGGGCCTCTTGGGGCCTCTTGGGGGCTTCCTGGGGGCATCTTAGGGCCTCTTGTGGGCATCTTGGGGCGGAGAGCTTGATTTTTCAGTTCGCGTTCCCTCTCTTGGGCCCATCTTGGGGCCTTCTTGGGACCCTCTTGCGCCATCTCTGGGGCCGTCTCGGGGCTCTCTTGGGCCGTTTTGGGGCCCTCTTGGGCCATCTTGGAGCAGTTTGGGGAGCCTCTTGGGGGTGCTTCAGCGCGGGAAACACGAAACAGCGAGAATGCAAACAACATGACAAAAACAATGTAATTCAATGATTTCGCCCTCTCGGGGCGCTCTTGGCCGGTTGAGACCTCTTGGGGCGTCTTAGGGGCCTCTGGGGCAGTTTACAACGCATCGTGCGTCGCAAGAGACCCCTGGACGGCGTCTTGGGGGTGTCTCGAGACTGCCTGGGGCCGCCGGGATTGCTGTCTGAGGGCTCCCCAGGGCGATTCGAAGCCTCCCAGAAGCGGGCCTGGGCCACGATCCTCACATTTGTGGTCGAGTTTCCAGCCTTCGGCCCCGGAGCCCGGTGCGCCGCTACATGTGCACACACATACACACATGTGCACAAACCGACTGACAGACAGACTGACAGACCGACGGGCAGACAGGACGGACGGACAGACAGACAGACATACACACATACACACACATGCATGCATACATGTACACAGACATATGCTCATATGTCTGTGTTGTGCAAATGTGTATCTACATGTGGCAGACTCTGGAAGCCCTGAGCCCCAACACGTGTTCATCTATAAGGGGCGCATCTTTTGCTTCCGCCGCCTTCCGCCAACCTTCCGCCATCTTCCGCCAACGAAAGCGGCCGCCTTCTGCTTCCGCCGACCTTCCACCGCCCTTCCGCCGAGCACGAGATCGCAACTCGCGCGATTCTTCCGCCGACCACACACATCCGAGTATATGCAAGACATCAGCGATCAAGATCGGGAGCGGCCAAGAGGGGGGTGTCCAAGAGGGGGGGGGGGTGCAAATCATGACCAGCGGCACGCGCGCGGCCCAGCGGGGGGGCCAGGGACGTAATGAACTGAGACGAGGCGCCAGGAAAGCTGGGGTAATATCATGGCCCACGCCATGATATCCACCGTCATCACCCCCCTCTTTGCCGCCCCCGAGAAGCTGGCCATCGCTCGGACGTCCATTCCCTGTGTTTTTGTTCGCATTCGTGCGTGGCTTTTTCGCCAAATCATCAAGGACGCTCCTCGATGGTCCTCGCCGAGAAAAAAATGCACACGTCCGAGCGATGCCAGGGAAGAACCAGTGGGGGTAACGATTCAAAGCGTCGCCGGTGCAGCGGCCTTCATGCCAGCGGGCCGATGTGCTCGGACCACGGGGGCTGACAATTCGGGCTGGCCCCTGGGCCGTCCAGGCAGGGCCAGGGGAGGCCCGAGGGCTGACCCTTCGGAGCTGCGGGGGTGGCTATTCGGACTGGCCGAAGGCACCCCCTCAAGAGACATCAGAATCGAATCGATAAGTCGGATCGGCGATCGAGATGGATCGGATCGGCGGGAATCGGCAGCCGAGTCGGAAAAAGTCGAATCGGCGGAAATCGGGAAGCTAGTATGCCTCCAATGAGAAGTCGGAACCCCAATCGGAATCCCAAGTCGAATCGAATCGGAATCGGAAGCCATCGAAATCGAATCGAATCGAATCGGAGGAATCGAAACGAGCCCTGCCCCCTGCCCCCTCGCGCGGGCGTCTGGCGGTCTCGGGGGCGAGGACCGACGGGCGGTGCTGTTGACAGCGAAGGCGACGGCGGGCTGTGGATGGCATCGGGGGGGGTCTGCGTCGGCGTCCTGCAGTCCTGGGGCGACAACGGACGACGACGACAACGAAGGTGGACTGAGGGTGGCAAATTGGGGGGCCAGTGCTGTGTGGGCGTCCTGCAGTCCCGAAGGATGAGACAACGACGACGACGACGACGACGACGACGACGACGGCCTTTTTCGCATGATGCTGCGCCGGAGTTCTGCATGCCAGGGGGACGACGACGACGACGACGACGACGACGACGACGACGACGACGACGACGACGACGACGGCCAGCGACGACGGCCAGCGACGACGACGGCGAGACAGCGACGGCGACGACGACGACGATTTCCCTTTGCGGATGCGGACGGCATGTCAAAGGGGGGGCTGAGTAGGCGGCTTGCAGACCCAGGGGACGACGACGACGACGAAGACGGCGGCCCTCTGCGGATGGCATGTGGGGATGGGGTGGGCTGCGTAGGAGGCGTCTTGAATTTGCAGTCCCTGGGGACGACGACGACGACGACGACGACGACCTTGTGCAGATGGCACGTGGGGTGGAGTTGGGCGGGGCTGCGAGGGCGTCCTGAAGCGAAGTCCTGGAACGGCGACGGACGACGACGACCACGAACGACGACGACGACGACGACGGAATGACGACCGACGGTGTGACGACGGCCAATGCGTCTTCCCAACAAAAATCCGGTGGGGAGGGAAGATTCAAACACCAGTGTCGCCCCCATCAGATTTGACGCGTCTGCCCCGCGCAAAAGGGAAGGCGACCCTTCGAAGGGAGCAATTTCTTATGATCGACCTCAACGAATACCTGTATACACGTCGTTCATTTCTGATCGTGTTCATTTCTAATTGTGCTCGTTTCTAATTGTTCCGGGCCCCCTAGTGGCCAGGAAGAGGCCCAGGATAGAACATTTAGAAATGAAAAGATCTTGGCCCCCCCCCAAACATCAAAGACCTTCGAATAATAAATGAACGCTGTGTATGTGTAAGTACCCCCCCGAGAGGCCGCAGGATATCCACACTAATCGCCCGCTGGGATCCCAGACGGCGCATATGGATAGATCCCCAACTCGCACCTTAGAACCTCCTGGCGACTTTGGAAACAAACGTGATGCCGAGCCTACGTACGCCTGACGCTTGTACTTAATAGGCGCAAGAGCAGACAACCGATTGGGAAAAGCAAAAGGTACCGATACCGCTCCTCCCCGGACCTCTCCCAGGTTGCGTTCTGACCAGAATTGCGAAGCGCATCCACCCGTGGCGACGAGGGCCTCCCAAGAGGCCCCCAATGGAGCAAAACAAGGCCAGGGTAGCGGTATCGATACCTGTTTCTCCTCTGACCGATAGCCCACGTTGTCTGCTTGTGTGTCTCCTGTCGGGTTCCCTCGTGGCGGGAGGCTGCCCAAAGCCCCGAGGGGGCCTCCGAGAGGCCTGCCTGCGGAGATCCCTGGCCGCTCGGAAAAGAATCGCGCCAGGCCCGCGTGGCGATCTTCTGCATCCGCACGCCGCTTCCTGGCCCCGGGCCCGCAGACAAGCAAAACTCGGCGGCGCGCACAAAAGGGGTGGGTGTGGGGGAAGGCTTCTTAGAAGCAAGGGTGCTTCTAAGAAGCCTTCTTAGAAGCAGGGGGGAAGGCTTCTTAGAGGCAGGGGTGCTTCTAAGAAGCCTTCCCCCCTCCCCCTGCCCTGCCCCCTTCTGCGCGTGGCTGCACGCGAGCAGAGCCAGACAAAGGCTCGGGAGACGAGGAGCCCGCCCTGGGAGAAAGAAGCCGGGAGCTTCACGGGGGTGGGTGGCTCGCGAAAGTCAGGTCGTCGGAGGTCTTTGGACGGGGGGGGGCAGCCCAGAAGAGGGGGGAGGACATCGGCCCAGAATCGACAGCAAAGCGCCGAGTAGAGCGGCGGCAATCCCCACGCCGGGGCGATGATCGATCCCCCCTGCAGGGCCAATCCCAGCCTTCCGGCGCCTCCGAGAAGGAGAGACGGAGGGACCCGCAGTCGGACTGCCACGCAGACGGGCACGCGAAGCTGAGGCCTTCAGAGAAGCCCCGCCGCCTTCTGAGGCCTTCTTTTCCTTCTGACTTCCCCGCCTCGCTCGCCGCCGAGAAGAGAGGAGGCGGAGAAGGTGAGACGGGGAAGACGGGGAGGAGAATGGGGGAGGAGCGAAGGGAATGATGGGGAGGAAGGCGATGAGGGGAAGGACGAGGGCGGGGGAGGGGAAGCGGGGGGATGGAAATCGGAGTGGGGAGAAGAGGGGGGGGAAGAGCAGGAGAAGAGGGGGGATGACCACCGTAAGGGCCAGAAGGCCCAGGAACCACCAGGCGTACCGTCTCATCGACGCCGAAGCGATTGTCGTGCTCGGTGGTCTCACGGCCACGGTGGATCTTCCTGTTGGCATGTACGTATGTTGTACTGCCCCCGCTCAAACCAAAGGAGGAAGAACAGGGGAAGGCGGAGTGGTGCCAGGATGAAAGAATACCTGTAGTCTGGGGGCGGGTGTGTGTAACTGGGGAGGGAACCTGAGTCTGGGAGGGGGGGGGTGATGGTCCGAAGGTGGGGGCCTCAAGGCGTACTTCTAATCTGCCGAAGGGGAAGGGGGCATGTCATTGGGGAAACTCTTTGGCCTCTTGCATCTTGCATGCCCGCATCGGAAGAAAACCAGCGCCGAGACCCCATGCTGGGCGTGAAGCTCCAGCAACGTGGAAGAACCCACGCCTGTTGGCCCCATGCGAACCCCGCGCGTAAAATCCGGCACGCGTGAAATCCCAGGTGCGTAGAACCCGATGTGCAGGAGTCCTCGCGTGCGTGGCGCCCGCTTGTTCGAAAGCCCAGGCCCGTCAACCCCGTGCGTTTGGAGCCTGGGCGCGAGCCCCCCACGGTGCTCCAACAGGCACGGTGCGCGAAAGGCAGGGTTCCAGCGGCCACGGTGCGCGGGTCTCTCACTGTTTTTGTTGTTTCGTTGTTTCTCTCTCTCTCTCTCTCTCTCTGTCTCTCTCTCTCTCTCTCCATCTCCCTCTATCTCTCTCTGTCTCTCGCTCTCCTTATCACTCCGTCCCTCTGTCTCTCGCTCTCCTTATCACTCTCTCCCTCTCCTCATCTCTCAATTTCCAGCTCTGTCTCCGTTTCCCTCTCCCTCCTCCTCCTCCTCCTCCTCCTTGTCCTCCTCTCTCTCACCCCTTTTGTAATATGATGTTTCTCTCTTTTCGGGGCGGCCTGAAGGAACCTGTAGTCCCCGGGGTGGTGCGTGTAGTCCCGGGGGAGGGGCCTGCAGTCCAGGGGTGGGTGCCTAGTCCCTGAGGGGATAGAAATATTCTGGGGTGGAGGGGTACTGGTAATCCAGCGCCGTTCCGATGTCAAGATGGAAGACGAACAGCATAATGTCGCGCCGCCGTTGGTTATGTTGCATCCTCGGGGGACCTTGTCTGTCCCGTCGAAGCCATATCCGCGTCGAATCCGTGTCGAATCCACGTCGGACTCGTCGGATCTGCGTCAAATCCGTGCCGCATCCGCGTCGAATCAACGCCAAATATCCGCGTCGAGTCCGCATCGAACCCGCGTCGGGCACACGAAAAGACACCGATTTGGGGGACAGGCGAGGTCCCCCGAAGATGCAACGTAACGTTGGGAACCCGTGAGAAAGACACCCCACCCGCGGACGTCGGAAGGCCTGGTCCCTTCAGCAGCAGCGCGCTGATGGGCTCCACGTGGCCGCGTGTCATTGGCACTGTTTTTCGGAGCAGGGCGAAATGAGACAACTGAAGGGGCCCCGGGACACACAAATAAATACACACAAATACAAAAAAAACCTGTTTTTTTTGTCTTCCCCACCAATTCCCATATTTTCCATATTTTCCATATTTTCTGGGGTGGGGGATCGACGATTAATTGTGTCTGTGTGTTTTTGTTCCCTCCTGAACAACGGCGACCCCAACCGCGACCCCAAATCGGTCCCCAGCCCCATCCCGGCATCCAGACGCGCCGAGCTCCCGACGGGCGCCCGCCCGTCGCGACGAGGGGACCCCGGAATAAGGCAAACGCTGCCGCCGTCTCGACCGGCCCCGTTCTGAAGCGGCGTTGCTCTCTCCGACCACCTCCTCCTGGGGGATCCACCTGCGGGGGCCTCTCGGAAGGCGGCGAATCCGTGCACCGGTGGGCCCGTGCCCATGCCCTTAGTGGGCCCCGGAAACGGCAGGGCCGTTCTTTCACCGTTTCCGAAAAAGTGTCCCTTGAAAATGGAAACGGCAAAAAAAACGGCGACCGGAAACGGCAACAAAAACGGCTCCAGGCCAGGAGTGGAACCGGAGACGGAACCGGTCAAAAAACGGCGACGGAACCGGTAAAACAACGGCGTCGGAAACAGCAAAAAAACGGCAGAACGGAACCGGTAAAAAAAACGGCCCTGTCGTTTCCAGGGCCCACTGAGGTCCGTGCCCACCGCGCCCTGGAGGCCCAACGCCACCGAGAGACCCGGTCGGGCCTGAGACATGGAACGCCACCCTGCCAAACACACGAGGCCCTCCGCCGGCCACCGCACACAGGCCATCCCACTAGCCATCGCTCGGACGTCCAGTCCCTGTGTTTTTTGTTGTCGGTTTCGTGCATGGCTTTTTCGCCAAATGATCAAGGCTGCTCCTCGATGGTCCTCGCCGAGGGAAAAATGCACACGTCCGCGCGATGCCAAGCCCATGGGAACCCTCCCCCAGGATGCACAGGAACATCCGGCAGAGCATGGAGAACACCAGGGAACCCTCCCCGAAGCGACCTCGATCTCATACACCTCGGGGCGACTGGCTGCAGCACCCCCACGCCCCCCTCCACGAGCTGCCCCCTTCACGGGCATCGCGTACACATGCCATGGAAAAAAACACCCATCGGTCGGAAGAAGTAGGTCGAAACATGAAGCAGGATGACGTTGAAAATAGATTGGGTTCCGCCCGCCCCCTGAGGAGGACGGAAAAGGTAAAGCCACTCGATCATTGAAGCAGGAAGGCTCTCAAAGTAGAGTGGAACCTGGGAATCCCCAAATACCTACTTTCAACGACCGATGGGAATCGTGTATAGATGCCATGAAACACGATTCCATACTATAAAATGCTGCAGAACAGCATATAGGCCTACTTTTTTTCTGACGCGCGCCTCGAGGCGGGTCGATCTGCGAGGACCTTCACGGGCCTAAACAACCGGGCCCGGCGAGAACATCCAGCACGAAAAACATGCGATGCGCCCAGATCCCAATGCTTCTCCTCCCCGACGTTGAGAGGAGCATCCTGGAGGCATTGCGCGGCAACTTGAGGGGGTGAGGGCCAACGAGAGTTACGAGGAACATCCTGGAGGCCTCGCGCGGCAACTTGAGATCGATTTGCGTCGGATCCACCTCGGATTTACCTCGGGTTCACGTCGGGTTCACGTCGGAATTGCGTCGGACTTACGTCGGACGAGCGCCGCAGCATCGCCGCGCAAGCGTCGACCCATAGCTGACGGAGCCGACGTGCGGACTAGATGACAAACCTATTACCCGCCGCGCGAGGCCCCCAGAACTTCAGTCGTAACCGACGGCCTCCCTATGCTGCCGCCCCTCCCATCGGTGGGGTGGGCGAGGAGGAGGAGGAGGAGGAGGAGGAGGAGGAGGAGGAGGAGGAGGAGGACAGTGAGGACAGTGCCGAGAGCGTGCAGGTGAATCACGAACACGCCTCGAAAAAAGAACGAGAGAGGGCCCTCAACCAACAAGGGGCGCTCTCCGCGCCGTGCGCGGGGCAGGGGAGCAACGGTGCGGGGAGGAGGAGGAGGAGGAGGAGGTGGAGGAGGAGGAGGAGGAGGAGGAGGAGGAGAAGGAGGAGGGGGAGGGGAGGAGGAGGAGGAGGAGGAGGAGGAGGAGGAGGAGGAGGAGGAGGAGGAGGAGGAGGAGGGGGAGGAAGGGGGGGAGGCGCCCCTCAGCGGCGCCCCACCCGACCGCGGGATGACCGACAGGAAGAGCGGAGGGCGCGCCTCGCGATCCCGAGAGAAGCGCGCAAGCCACCTGCGAGGCGCGCGCTTCGCCGGCTGCTCGGCCCCTCCGCGCGCGCGCAGCGTCGCCCGAGGCCGGGGATGGAGGAAGATAGAGGAGGAGGAGGAGGAGGAGGAGGAGGAGGGGGAGGAGGAGGAGGAGGAGGAGGAGGAGGAGGAGGAGGAGGAGGAGGGGAGGAGGAGGAGAGGAGGAGAGAGGAGGAGGAGGAGAAGGAGGAGGAAGAGGGAGGAGGAGAGGAGGAGGAGGAGGAGGAGGAGAAAGGAGGAGGAGGACAAGGGGGAGGAGCAGGGGGAGGAGGGGATAGATGAGAAGGAGGAGGAAAAGGAGGAGTAGGAGGAGGAGGAGAGGAGGAGAGGAGGAGGAGGAGGAGGAGGAGGAGGGGAGGAGGAGGAGGAGGAGGAGGAGGAGGAGGATGGAGGGGATAGATGAGAGGGAGGAGGAGGAGGAGGAGGAGGAGGAGGAGGAGGAGGAGGAGGAGAAGGAGGAGGAGGAGGAGGAGGAGGAGGAGGAGGAGGATAATCGGTAAGGATGTTTGTTGTGTTTTCTCGGCAAGCCCTGCGGGCACTGCGTGTTGTGCAAAAGCGCTGCACGGCTGCGCACCCATGGCCGGCTGGTCAGCCGTCCCCGTCGTCGCCGCGAACCGCGTCCGGAGCCCAGGCGTCGCAGACGAGGGTAGATGAGGAGGAGCTGAGGGGGGATTCTGTGCAAGGAGACCTGGGGGGTTGGGCAGAGGAGGGCGAGGACGATAGATAACGAGGCGGGGAGGGGCGGAACAAAGGGTGCATCGGCCGCCTGCCCCCCTCCGCGCGTCCTCGGCGACGTTGTCGAGGGTCGCGCCTTTGAGAAAGAATCGCTGTCGACCACTTATCGGGATGCGAACTAGGAGGAGGAGGAGGAGGAGGAGGAGGAGGAGGAGGAGGAGGAGGAGGAGGAGCTCCACTCCATTGTCGATGGCATCCCAGGCAGCATCGCAAAGACGCCCGCAGCCAGGTGCGGAGTCAGTCGCACGCGCCGCGAGAAGTCGACGGGCTGGACGAATGGGCCGATGCACTTCTCAGCAGCCCGTTGGGGCTCCGTCTTTCGAGCGAACACCCTGCCCCAATGCTTCCAGAGAGCTTCGCGCTCAACTTCAGGACCATCGGCAAGGACCCCATCAACCAAGACACTCCGAAAAACCTTGCGCCGAGCGAAGGGGGGTCAGATGCGAGCCCGACGTTCGAGTGCCTGCGGGCCTTTGCGAGTACTTGCACCATCGAGCTCTGGTCGTTGTGACCCCCCCTTTTTCATCCGGGCCCGAAGTTCAGCGCGATCGAGGTAAGGGGCGCTGAGATGCTGCACGGTGCAACGCTGCGCGACGGATGCCGCTGCGCGAGCTCCACTCGGGCATCAACGACAGCTAGAAAGCCGGCGGCAGCAAGATGTGATCACAGAAGTCTGACAGCAGCCTGGACACCCTGTCTTTAAGTCGGGCCTGTCCCCCTCCAGGAGGATTTTCGACGAAACACAAAAAGACCCACAAAAAAATCAAAAAATAATAAAACCATAGTCTGAGGGCTATTTTTTTGGAGTACTGTTTGGCCTTTCTGGGGTATGTTACCTAACAGCGAAGACTGATAGGTTTCTAGTGGGCTCAAAAGAAAGCATCATGACTCCCCAGGGGGGTCTGGGCAGATGCCGGACGGGTGCCGCGGGAATCCAGGGACTCTTTTTTTGGCCAACAGTAACGCACTTCGTGGTCTTCGAGTTCCCAGGACTCCATTCCTGGGCATGATTTTGAATGCCTGGAGCCAACTGTATGCCTCTTCGTGTTCTTCGAGTTCCCAGAACTCCATTCCTGGGCATGATTTTGAATGCCCGGAGCCAACTGTATGCCACTTCGTGGTCTTCGAGTTCCCAGAACCCCATTCCTAGGCATGATTTTGAATGCCCGGAGCCAACTGTAGGCCACTTCGTGGTCTTCGACTTCCCAGAACTCCACTCCTGGGCATGATTTTGAATGCCCGGAGCCAACTGTAGGCCACTTCGTGTTCTTCGAGTTCCCAGAACTCCATTCCCGGGCCACATTTTGAATGCTGAGGCAGGCTGAGCTGAGGCTGAGGCAGGCTGAGTGAGGCAGGCTGAGGCTGAGGCCGAGGCTGAAGGCAGACTGAGGCTGAGGCTGAAGCAGGCTGAGGCTGAGGCTGAGGCAGGCTGAGGCTGAGGCTGAGAGGCTGAGGCTGAGGCTGATGAGGCTGAGGCAGGCTGAGGCTGAGGCTGAGGCAGGCTGATGCTGAGGCAGGCTGAGGCTGAGGAGGCTGAGGCAGGCTGAGGCTGAGGCAGGCTGAGGCTGAGGCCGAGGCTGAAGGCAGACTGAGGCTGAGGCTGAAGCAGGCTGAGGCTGAGGCTGAGGCAGGCTGAGGCTGAGGCTGAGGCAGGCTGATGCTGAGGCAGGCTGAGGCTGAGGCTGAGGCTGATGCAGGCTGAGGCTGAGGCAGGCTGAGGCTGAGGCCGAGGCTGAAGGCAGACTGAGGCTGAGGCTGAAGCAGGCTGAGGCTGAGGCTGAGGCAGGCTGAGGCTGAGGCTGAGGCAGGCTGATGCTGAGGCAGGCTGAGGCTGAGGCTGATGCAGGCTGAGGCTGAGGCTGAGGCCGAGGCTGAAGGCAGACTGAGGCTGAGGCTGAAGCAGGCTGAGGCTGAGGCTGAGGCAGGCTGAGGCTGAGGCTGAGGCAGGCTGAGGCTGAGGCTGAGGCTGAGGCTGCAGGCTGAGGCTGAGGCTGAGGCGAGGCTGAAGGCAGACTGAGCTGAGGCTGAGGCAGGCTGAGGCTGAGCTGAGGCAGGCTGAGGCTGAGGCTGAGGCTGATGCAGGCTGAGGCTGAGGCAGGCTGAGGCTGAGGCCGAGGCTGAAGGCAGACTGAGGCTGAGGCTGAAGCAGGCTGAGGCTGAGGCTGAGGCTGAGGCTGAGGCTGAGGCAGGCTGAGGCTGAGGCTGAGGCTGAGGCAGGCTGAGGCTGAGGCAGGCTGAGGCTGAGGCCGAGGCTGAGGCTGAGGCTGAGGCTGAGGCTGAGGCTGAGGCTGAAGGCAGACTGCTGAGGCTGAAGCAGGCTGAGGCTGAGGCTGAGCGGGCTGAGGCTGAGGCAGGCTGAGGCTGAGGCTGAGGCAGGCTGAGGCTGAGGCTGTGACTGCGACTGCCGTTGCCACTGCGACTGTCGTCGCGAATGCGACTACCACTGCGAGAACAGCAGAATTCTACTGCTGGATCCTCATCTGAATCTTGAGGGGAATATGCTTCCAGAGATGCTCCTACGCATCGCTGTCAGGTTGCTTTGCTGGGATGACTTGGGGTGTTTTCTATGTTTCGTCGAAGATCCCCTATGCAGGGGGACACGCCCGACGTAACCCTGACTCTACCTCGCGCGCGCCACAGCACGAGCCTCCAGTGGCAGGGTCCGCGGGCCACGCGGCGGGCGGAACAGAAGCCCCGACCGCGCGCCTCGCGGCGGCAGGGCTCCCGTGCCATCCAAGCGGGGGCCCAAAGAGAGACAGCAGCAGCGCCCCGCAGTTCCACGACTAAGAAAAATCTCCCCCCCCCTTCGGGTCCTCTGGATCATCCTGCAACGACTGCAGGGCCGAAACGGGAAAGAGGCGACCAAATCTAAGCCACCACTGTAGCTCCTGGTCAGATGCAACGGCAGGAGAGATCGTAGGAAACACATGCAGGGAGGTTTCCGTCGGAGGGATTGAAGAGGATTGAGCCCCAGTGGGGCTGTAACGCAGGATTGGGCCTCGGATTCAGCGGGGTTAAGCTGGATTAAACTGGATTCAACTGGGTTAAACAGGATGAGGCGGGATGAAGCTGGATTCCGGGCCAGGGCAGAGCCAGAATTTGACCTCTCAGGAGTTGCATCCGAAGAGATCGCAGTGGCGAGATCCTCCTTTGAAGGGGCCCCAGGACACACAAATAAATACACACAAATAAAAAGATTCCCCATACTTTCGTATATTTTCTGGGTTTTTGCCTTCCCCACCACTTCCCATATTTTCCCATATTTTCTGGGGGATCGACGATTAATTGTGTCTGTGTTTTTTTCCCTCCTGATCCTTGCTGACGCCGAGGCTGGCCAGCGCCTCACTGCACCGCTTGACCTCCGCAGGGCGCCCAGCCTTGGCGCACCTCGACCTTCGAGCAGCGGGCCCCGGCCGACCGACGGCCGGCCCCGCTCGCGGTCGAGTCAACGCGGCGGTTAGAGCCCAGCTGGTTCGACAAGAGTTCGGAGGCAACTACTGGGAGATCTCTGTCGGAAAGGATAAGGAGGATTAAGCCCTATTGAGGGGCTACTACACCTGAGTAGGCCGCGGATTAAGCGGGATTCAGCGAGATTAATTGGAAATAAGCCGGATTAAGCAGGATTTCGGACCAAGGCAGAATCAGAATTTGACCTCCCAGGAGGTGCATCCGAACAAGATGGAATAGATCTTGAGGCCTGTGAAAACGAGCTTGATGGTGCGAGAATTCGTGCCCCCGCTCAAGCGCAACTTGGCGGCGCCGTCTCCGCTTCTAGTCTCCACCTCGAACTGGCGCCACGTAGCTACCGTCCACGCGGAACGTGCCCACCGCCTTGGCACCACCACAAGCAGCCAATGCGTCACCTCCAGCAACGCGCACTACGAACAAGCGCGGTAGAGGGTCACGAGCATCCAGAGCGTCTCATCGAACTTCGTCTTGGCTGCCAACCTGCTCGCGTTGACCTTGATGACCGAGTAGTCGACCGCAGTCGACCGCGCGCTCGAAGGCCGAGTTGAAGATGATAGGTGTGTGAAGTTTCTAGCCAGACATTTGCACGATCTTCTGGAGCTGTTGCACCGCTCTGCGCGAAACGTGAAGCTCATAGGAGTGCTGGTCTCCTTTCTGGCCAACACGTGCGACCGGAGCGTGTGTGGCCATGAACTCACGTCGAAAGGAATTGATCCTGGTTTTGAGCGCGTCCTGGATCTATTTGTCGAGTTTCCTCTGGGGGGGTCCATGTCATGCTGGCCCTTTTTGAAACAATTGTCGAAATTCTCCTTAGGCGATTCGGAGATGGTCTTCGACTCGGCAACGACCGAATCCTTGATACTGGCGGCGATGGTGGCGTCCATCTGCTGCTTGATGGCGCCCAGTTGTTCCGAGCCCACGCGTGAGCACATGGCGCCGATGTGGTAATCAATGACTGTGTCCTCCCAGTCGGTGTCCCCCTCCATACCAACAGGGGGTTCCTCCTGGGTGGGCGCGTCAGAGCGGGCAGCAGCACGAGGAGCACGAAAGCGAGGGTGTTTCTGCTGTTTGAGGACCTTGTCCTTCTTCACAAAGCTGCCAGCGCCATAGGTTCTCAACATCAGCGACACACCATGCGTCTGTGGACGTGCGAAAATGAGGATGCGTGAGGGTGCCCAGATCCCTAAGCAGAGGCAAGAAAGGATTGCCAGGCACAAGAGCCTTGCCAGACTCGGAGAAGAGGTCTCAGCCAACGGGAGGCATAGTTAGGTAGAGGAGGAAGACTACAAGCAGGCCGGACGACGAGGGTGAGGAGGACGGAAGGGGGATGATGATAAAGAATGACGAGGCGGGCTCGGGCCAGGAAGAAGAGGGCGAGGAGGGAGGGGGATGGGGGGGGGCGGGGGCAGAAGGCGGAAGATGGGGGAGAAGGGGTGAAGCATCTGAGGGGAAGGGGAAGGGACGGAAGAGAAGGAGGAGGAGGAGGAGGAGGAGAAGGAGGAGGCGGAGGAGGAGAAGGAGGAGGCGGAGGACGTGGAGGAGGGGGAGGCACAGCGTCATCAAGAGGAGAAAAAGAGGAGGAGAAGAAGAGGTGGTTGAGGAGGGGGAAGAGGAGGGAGGAGAAGGAAGAGGAGGTGGAGGAGGAGGAAGCGGAGGGGGAGGAGGGGAGGAGGAGGAGGAGGAGGAGGAGGAGGAGGGCGAGGAGGAGGGCGAGGAGGAGGAGGCGAGAGGAGGAGGAGGACGAGGAGCAGCAAATGGGGGAAAGGAGAAGAAACAGGAGGAGACATGGAGGGGAGGATGCGGGAGGAGGAGGAGGAGGAGGAAGAGGAGGAGGAGGAAGAGGAGGAGGAGAGAAGGAGGAGGAGGAGGAGGAGGAGGAGGAGGTCGCCCCTCGCAAGCTCCGCGGCCGTCGGAGACGGGCGGCTCTGGCAGGTCAGGGAACGAGGTTGGTGAACCGCAGCAGTTCCCTCTTGGCGGCGCTCAGGTCGCAACCCGCGGGCACCCCTGCGCCGGAGGGAAGCCCAAGGCCAAAGGTCGGAAAAAGGAAGGCGAGGCGGAGAGTCCGAGACCCGCAGCGGGCGTGCGGAGCAGGTGGAACAATCCGTCCTCCTCCTCCTTCTCCTCCTCCTCCTCCGCCTCATCCTTGCCGTCCCCCTTTCCTCCTTCTCCTCCTCCTCCTCATCCTCCTCCACCCCCTCATTCTTGTGATCCTCCTCCTCCTCCTCCTCCTCCTCACCCTGTTTTCACATACCTCGCAACCTCATCCTCCTTCTCTTCCTCCTCCTGTTCCACCCCTCTGGCTCCTTTTTCTCGTTAGCCGTAAGGAGCACTTATCGAACCGCCGTGCCTGGCGAAAATTTATCACTTCTGCCCCTGGAAGTGATACCCCCCGCCCCTGGATTTCAAAATGTGGATCTCGCCTCAGCGCACCGACCATTCGTCTTACACGTGTGAAGCAGCTTCACGGACAACGTGCGGGTCTGTTTCCCAACCGTCATGTAGTGTTGGGTCCTCATTTTGAAGAGACGGCGCCCCGCGTCACCTCCTCCTCCTCCTCCTCCTCCTCCTCCTCCTCCTCCTCCTCCTCCTCTCGCTGTCCTCCCCTTCCTCCTCCTCCTCCTCCTCCTCCTCATCGTCACCATCAGCATCATCCCACCCATTGTGGCACACACCTCACAGGATTCGTGGCCCCACCGGGAGCTCCACCGAAGGCCCCAGTGGCACAGGCCACATGCGGGGACCGCACCCATTTTGGCACACCCCTCACACGGTTCGTGGCCCCGCAAGGAGCTCCGCAGAAGGCCCCAGTGGCACAGGCCACATGCGGGGACCGCCCCCATTTTGGCACACCCCTCACACGGTTCGTGGCCCCCCAGGGAGCTCCACCGAAGGCCCCAATGGCTGCGTTCGCATGCGCCCACCGCACCCATTCCGGCAGACCCCAAACACGGTTCGTGGCCTCGCAGAGAGCTCCACCGAAGGCCACAGTTGCACAGGCCGCATGCTGGGACCGCACCCATTTTGGCACACCCCTCACACGGTTCGTGGCCCCATAGGGAGCTCCACCGAAGGCCCCAATGGCGCAGGCCGCGCGCGGGGACCGCCACCCTTTCTGGCACACCCCTCACCCGGTTCGTGGCCCCACAGGGAGCTCCACCGAAGGCCCCAGCGGCACAGGTTGCATGCGGGGACCGCCACCCATTTGGCACGCCCCTCACACGGTTCGTGGCCCCGCAGAATGCTCCACCGAAGGCCCCAATGGCTGCGTTCGCATGCGCCCACCGCACCCATTCCGGCAGACCCCAAACACGGTTCGTGGCCCCATCGTGGCCCCACAAGGAGCTCCACCGAAGGCCCCAATGGCGCAGGCCGCGCGCGGGGACCGCCACCCATTCTGGCACACCCTTCACGCGGTTCGTGGCCCCGCAGGGAGCTCCACCGAAAGCGGTACCCACAATGCGGCACTCGCAGCTGCATATGGTTGGGTCCTTCGCCAGGCTAATGTTTCAGAATGCGGTTATCGCCATAGCGCGGCGCAGGCTCGTTCATTTTATAATAAAAATGAAGAAGTGGCTATGTATATATATGTGTGTATATCATATATGTATACATATGTGTATATATCATATGTGAAAACTTCATATCTAACTATCTGTGTATATCTGTATATATATATATGACATATATATATGCCATATATATATTGATCGTATGACGTGCCTCTCGCATTAGCGCCGCGCACGTCTGTCTTCGAAATTTGAAACCTGTCATGGGTGCAAGGCGTCTCTTTCACACCATGTTGTTATCGTCTTAGCGGCGAGGCACGGATGGAGGGCGGGTTCTTTTCGGAATGTGGCCCTCGCCTTAGAGCGGCGCGCATTTAAAACGTGGCAAGAATTTCACGGATGGAGGGCGGGATGTTTGCCAAAATGTGGCTCTCGCCTCAGCGCCGCGTGCATTCGTCTTAAAAGCTTGAAAGAGTTGAACGGATGGAAGGCGGGCCTCTTTCACAATGCGGTTCCCGCACCAACGCCACGCGCATTCGTCGTAAAAGTTTGCAGGTGCTTTACGGATGGCGGACGGGGTGTGTTTCAGAATGTGGCTTTCACACTGGCACCACACACGTTTGCCTGGTCAATTTGCAAGAGATTCACTGATTGAGGGCGAAGTCTGTTTCCAAATAGGGGCCTCGCATTAGCTCCGCACGCGTTCGTTTTGAGATTTCGCGACGGCTTCACGGATGGAGGGCGGGTCCTGTTTACCATGTAGGTATCGCCGTAGCGCCGCGCACATTCGTTTTAAATGTTTGCAACAGCTACACGGATGGAGGCGGGTCCTTGTCATTCTTTTAACTGCCTCATCGTGGCATGACGCATTGTGACACCGTGCGCTTTCCTAATTACTCTGGCGCGCGCACGCTCGCGCGCGCGCGATATCTCATGCGCAGCGCAAGAAGACATGAAACATGGCCATCTGAAGCCCGAGCCCTAAATGATGAAAGCCAGGCGATTCACTCGTACTCTCAGGCCCCCAACGTGCAACTGTACTGTTCACAATGCGCTGTCCGCATTGCTCGCGCGCGCGGTGAAACATGAAGCATTGCAATATTAACTTCGAGCGCTGAGTAATGACAGCCAACTGTTACACCCGTATTCAAAGGCCACCCAACGTGAAACAAATGCGTTGTGGCACCATGCGTATTCCTAACTGCCCGCGTGCTTGCGCGCGTTCCCGCGCGCACTACAAACGCGAAAAAACACTGGCCGCCTTTCTTTCGGAAACTGGCTGGGTTGAACGAAATGGTTCACCCATTGTCTGAGGGCCGCGACATGAAACGCTGCGTTATGGAATCATGAGCTTTCCTCGTTGCTCTCGCGAGCTTCCGCGCGCGTTCCCGCGTGAGTAATGTAAGGAAATGCAGAATTGCCCATCTGAGCCACCAAAAGATAGCGCAATCGGTCCACTCGTCTTCTGGATGGGGACCGTCGTGGAATAACGCATTGCAGCGCAATGCGTATTCCTCATTGCCTGCGCGCGTGTGCACGCGCGCGCACGCTCCCGCGTGCATCCCGCAACCTTAAACGCGGAATGGTGATCTGAGCCTCGAACACTGAATGGTAAACACACATTGCTTCATGTGTGTTCCGAGGGCACCAACGTAGAATAATGCACTGTGGCCCAATGGTGTTGCCCATTGCGCGCGCGCGAGCCCCCGAGCGCGCGACGCAAGAACTACTCAAGAATTGCCAAGCGGGCTTCGGAAACTGAGTCGCGACAGGAAGCCGTTCCACGCTTATTATGGCCCCCCCCCGGAGTGGAATCACGCATGGCGGCGCAATGCGTTCCCATCATTGCACGCGCGCGAGCATGCGCGTGCGAGCAATGCGGAACAGCGTCGCGCCGCAATGCTTGATGACACGCCGAGACCCTCATCGCCCGAATGAAACATTTTTTGTCACTGGCCAAATCTAGAAGTTAAGGTGGTCATGTGTTTATTGGTTTTTGCACGGCGCGCGCGGGAACGCGCTCACGGACAAGCAAAGGCAACATTGCGCCACAGTGCATCGTTCCGCGCTGAGGCCCTCAGAACATGAATGAAACGCTGGTGTTCACCATTCGGTTTTGAAAACCAGACGGTCATTGCTTGATGTATTTTTCGCACACGAAAGCGCGCGGGCAATGAAGAACACGCACTCGTCGCAATGAATTATTCCGCGGTCGGGCCCTCAGAATACGAGTGAAACGAATGGATTTCACCGTGCAGCTTTCGAGCACCAGGTGGCCATTCTTCATTTGTTCAGCTCATTGCGCACGCGGGGGCGCGCGCGAGAACTAGAGGGCGCGCATGGCGTCGCACGCCAGAACCCTCAAAACAGGAGTGGCACACGTGGTGATCGTCATTCAGTCTCCGAAATTAAGATGACCAGTCTGTAGAATTGCTTGTTCTCGCGCGAGCCAGCAATAAGGAAAGAGCATGGGGCCACAATGTATTATTTCACGTTGGAGGCCTCCGAATACGACTGAAGCAATTAGCTGTCACCATGTAGTTTCCAAAGCTAAGTGTGCCATTCCCTATTGAATTTTGCATGGCCCGCTCGCGGGGCACGCGTGCGCGAGCGAACAAGAAGGAAAGCACATGGTGTCACAGAGCATTGTTCACGTTGTTGCCCTCGGGGCACATGTGACACACTTGGTTTTCACCATTTAGTTTTCGAAATGAAGATGGCCATTCCCATTGAGGTTTACATCGCTCACGCGCGCGTGAGAAATTACGGGGGCGCGCTGTGACACGACGCACGATTTCATGATGAGGCGCCCGAAAGACAAATATAAGACTTGGTATTCACCTATCAGTTTTCGAATGTAAGGCTGGCCATTATCAATTGTTCTTGGTGCATTGTGCGCGAACAAATGTACAGGTCGCGTTGCGCCACGCTGAATCATTCCATACTGGGGGTGCAGAGTACGAACAACACTGTTGGCTCGCGACATTCAATGACAAATCTAAAACGGTAGCTCCAATGTGGTTCTCAGATTGCGCGCGTAAGAGAGAGCGCGCCAGAAGAAGCATGAACTGTGTCAAAATAAATCATGTCACGAAGGGGTCCTCACAACACGAGTGAAACAATTGTTGTCACCATCATGCTGTCCTTGCTAAGTTGGCCATTCACGATGGTCTTTTGAATTGCGCACGCACGCGAAACAGTAAACAACACCTCTGCATCACAATACGCCATAGACTATCTAGTGTTCCACACAACAGAATCTCATGCCGCGCGACCGGGTGCTTGCCGCCGTCGGGACCAGGTGCTCCCAGAGAAGTGACTGGCGTTCACGCAGTAAGCGAACCCCGCGAGCGCTTCATCATTGCGCTCAGTAACAGAGGCCGAATCTTGCGGACTCCTCTCGGGCTGGGCGAAAGGGGGGGATAGCAAAGGGGGGTTTGAGAACCAGCTCACGTAGCTGATTTTCCCAGCGCCTCCTTGCGCTGGAGGCGGCCATGTATCGAGGAATGGGCCCCTCGGTGGGGCCGAAACCAGCTGCATGCAGCAGATCTCGTAAACCCCAATCCAATAAGCGAATCCAGCGAGCGCTAAATCATCGCGCTCAGCAACAAATACCGAATCTTCAGGACTCCTCACTTGTGGAGAAATCGCCCGCCCCCGCTGCCTCCCCATCCGCTCCCCCGACCTTTCAGCCGGAGACATTTCCGATACGGGTGCGAAGCATCTGCCGGTGCTGGGGGAGCGATATTTTTGGGACCCGGGAGTCATTTGAGACCGCCGTGAAAATTCAATAAAGTGAGGGGTGACAAGAGGCCTCGGAGAAAATTCCAAATCACTCACTGCACGTACGTTTTGGCCACATTTGGGCCTCCTGGGTACGGATCCTGAGAAAGGAGCCCCCCCCTTGGATCGATCTCCTCCAAGATGGCCCCAATATGGCCCCCGAGGCTCCCAAGGGTGCCTCAAGGCGACCCCAAGAGGTGCTCAGGAGCCTCCAAGAGGCCCCCATGATGCCCCCAATATGCCTCCAACAGACTCCCAAGAGATCCCCAACAGATGACAAGAGGCCCCCAGAGGCACCCAAGACGCCTCAAGAGGCCGCCGGGACTGCCAAGAGACCCCCAAGACGCCCCAATAGGACATCAAGAAGCTCTCGAAAGAAATCCGAAGAGACTCCGAGAGACGTCAAAGTGGCCTCTCGCAGCGTGCCCGGCGGCTACAACGGGCAGCCTAGGATCACAAGTACTAGAACGAGGGCAGCCTTGAATCTGAAGATAAGAGGAGGAGCGAGGATGGGGCAGGGAGGAGGAGCGATGGGAGGGGGAAAGAGAAGCACCAGGGCGAAGAGCCACAGGAGGAGCACCAGGGCGGAGAGCACCATCTTACACCCGCGCCCTCTCGCCCATCCTACACCATCAACTCCTCATCCGCTGAACATGCAAACGCAAACAAAGTGGAGGCGTCAGATACGCCCCAGGGGCGCGCCAAATGCGTGCCGATTCATCGATAATGGACGCAGGTGAACTCATGCCAATCAAAGCGATCCCTTCTGCATACGCGGCTTTCAGGCTGCTCGGCGGCGTGCGTGCGATAACCATCAGTGTGCTTCAAGCTGATCAAGCGCGACCGAAACGCCAGCGCCATGCATGCGCTGGAGCGCGAGCTTTTTCGGCAACCTCGCATAACTGTGTATCGAAATTGCTATATGATGCGACCCTTGCCCATTCCAGAGTGCTACAGCCATGACAAATAACATCAGCGCTATGCTTGTAAGCGTGACCAACTGGGATTGTTTGATCAGCCATTCGGAAATCACCACGCCATTCAATTTGGCCAAACGCTGCTTTGCTAACTGTAAATGTTCGACGTCCGCTGCCAACCAGTTTCCGACAACGGTTGGTTTTTTCTGATCCGTGCCAGCCAAACTCTTGACGTGCACGACCCCACAGTGGAATGTCAGGGGTTGCTGCCGCCAGACTTACGGAGCACAGACCACCCGTTCTCTGTGGCTCATCTGGCACCGTCGGATGTCTGCAACCTGATGGGGCCAACATGACTTTTCCTGAAAGTCCCTTCTCTCGCGAGCGCTGCCCAGGCTGTGGCGGTCAACATTGACGAGGGACTGTGCTCGCGCGGCTGTGCTTGCGCGCGCAACCTGATGGGGCCACCATGACTTTTACCGAAAATTCCTTCCTCGCAGGCGCTGCTCAGGCTGTGACGGTCGATATTGACGAGGGACGGTGCTCGCGCGACTGGCTCTCGCAAGTGAGAAGCACAGAGACGCCCTCGATCATTTTTTATCCGACGCAGAGCTGCTATATCTCTAGCCGTGTCGCAGCCTTTGTCCGCACGTGCAGCGTGCCCGTCACGAGGAGCACCACTTAAAGGCCCAGAGACAAGGTTCGTACAGCGCCCCCCCGCCCATGTCGGCATACCCGTCACGCGAACCCTGCCCCAGAAGGAGCTCCACCTATGGCACCCATGGGCAGCCTCGCGTGGCGTCGCCCCCGCCCACTTCGGAACATGCCTCGCACGGGTCGTGCCCGGAGGATGTCCACCTGTGGCCTCAGTGGGCGTGTACGCGCGGGGGCATCCGAATTCTTCGGCACACCCTTCACGAGGATCGTGCCCCACAAAGAGTTCAGCGCAGCCGTGCACGCGTGCTCCGCAGCAGCCATCTTTCCGAATTGCCCAGCGGCGCGCAGAGTATGAAGAGAGACCCGCGCCCTTCGCTACGCATGACTGCATAGGAATGGGTCCGTCGCCAAACCATTTGCTTGCCTATGGAACGAAACAACTTTGGCCTCCTGTGGCCCTCACGAGGCGCATTTTGGAACCCTTTCAGGGTGTCTTCGGAGCCTCTTGAGGCGTCCTATTCGGGCGTCTTCGGCCCTGTCATGCCGCTCTGGTCGCTTGTTGGTAGCCTCCGGAGCTGTTTGAGCGGCGGGGGGGAGGCTCAGGAGGCCCCGAAAGGGGTCAAAATGTCGATGGCCAAACGGGGAGGGGAAATCCTGCAAGTGTCCCGGCCCAGGCACAGGCGCCCTGGACCCCAGCAGATTCTATAATACATCGTGCGTACACAAGATAGATGCACACACATATGTATATATGTATATATAGGTGTATGTATATACATGTATGTGTGTATGTATGTATGTATGTATGTATGTATGTATGTATGTATGTATGTATGTATGTATGTATGTATGTATGTATGTATGTATGTATGTATGTGTGTACGTATGTACGTACGTACGTACGTACGTCTGTCTGTTTGTCTGTCTGTCTGTCTGTCTGTCTGTCTGTCTGTCTGTCTGTCTGTCTGTCTGTCTCTGCCTCTGTATGTCTGTCTGTCTGTCTGTATGTAAGTATGTTTGTATGTATGTAATACATACATACAAACATACATGTATGTATGTATGTATGTATGTATGTATGTATGTATGTATGTATGTATGTATGTGTGGATATGTATGTATGTATGTATGTATGTATGTATGTATGTATGTGTATGTATGTATGTATGTATGTATGTATGTATGTATGTATGTATGTATGTGTATACATGCATGCATGCATGCATGTATACATGTATCGAAATATGTATGTATGTATGTATGTCATGTGTGTAGGCAGGTAGGTAGGTAGGTAGGTAGGTAGGCAGGTAGGTAGGTATGCATGTGCGTATGTATGTATGTATGTATGTATGTCTGTCTGTCTGTCTGTCTGTCTGTATGTATGTATGTATGTATGTATGTATGTATGTATGTTTGTAGGTATGCATGTATGTATGTACGGAATTTGGGGGGTGAGATCGAAGTGGAACGGAAAGCCCCCCTACCGGCAAATCGATTTCGGTTTCGTGTTCGTGCCGTGCGTGCGGGCGAGGCGAAGCTGCGTGGGCGGGGGAGAAGAAATTCTCCTGTGGCTGGACCGCGGCTGGACCAAAAGGTTCTCCGCCCGGCAACCTGTGGCGCGCGGTGTCCCGCCAGTGTCCCGCTGGTGTCCCGCCGGTGTCCCGCCGGTGTCCCGTCGTGGCTGGGCCGCGGCCGGACGAAAAGGTTCTCCGCCCGGCAACCGGTGGCGCGCACTGTCCCGCCGGTGTCACGCTGGTGTCCCGCCGGTGTCCCGTCGTTGTCCCGTGGTCTCCCGTGGTGAGATTGACAGTGAGATCGATAGTGAGATCGATAGTGAGATCGGTAATGAGACCGACAGTGAGATCGATAGTGAGATCTAAGTGAGAGATCGATCGTGAGATCTATAGTGAGATCGATAGAGAGATCGATAGTGACATCGATAGTGAGATCGATCGAGTGGGATCGATAGCGAGATCGATAGTGGAATCGATAGTGAGATGAATAGTGAAATCGTAAGCGAGATCGATAGTGAGATCGATAGCGAGATCGATAGTGGGATCGATAGTGGGATGGATAGTGAGATCGACATTTTTGCCCATTGCTGGCCCCCTCCCCACCCAACCTCCTTGTCACCCGCAGGGTGGTCGTATAGGTATGTATGTATGCATGCATGCATGCATGCGTGTATGCATGTATGTATGTTTGTGTCTCTATCTCTCTCTCTCTCTCTCTCTCTTTCTCTTTCCCTCACACAATGTGTGTTGTTTCTCTCTCTCTCTCTCTCTCCCTCCCTGTCTTCGAGTCCCTGGGGCGAGCGAAAACAGATGACATCCAGCGGGTAAGGATGACATCCTTTTGTGCGATCGAACACGTACAGGGCGCGTCTCGAATCTCACTCGTCTTTGGCACACTACAGCGGGTCCAGGCTGGGCCCCATGGCTTCCTCCGCCCGTGCTCAGAGCTCCGCTCTCAGTCGTCGTCCTCGTCGGCAGAGGCCGCCAAGTGCAGGGGCTGCGCGGGGATGCTGAGCCGAGGGCGACCCCTTGGAGGCTCCAGGCCGGCCTCGTCGGACTCCACGGCCGCGATTGCCAACGCCGTGGCGTTGAACGTGGTGTTGCGGCGGTGGCGGCCAGGGTCCATCCAACTTCCCCACGTGATGCCGTGCGCCTCCTCCACCTCGGCGCGGCACCTGCGGTAGTTGGGGCCCCTCCGCGCAACGCAGCCCTCCATCTGCCCCTGGCACTGCTCCGCGCAGTTCCAGACAGCAGCCTCCGCGCCCTTGCACAAGGCGTCCGAGCCCAGGCAGACTCCACGCAGGAGGCTCCTCACCTCGCTGGACAGCGATGACGAAGAGTTTTCTCTCGACGTCGAGGACGACGCGCTTGGCGGAGGCAGGGCGCTCTGATTCGCTACGGGGCCGATGGCCTCGGCACCTCTGGCTGCCCGGGAGGACGGGGCGGCCTCCAGAGCGCCAGCGCTCGGGCCTCCTTGGCGCCTGCGCTGCGGAGGGGCGCTGGCGGCGGCGGGCGCCCTCTGCGCAGCCGCAGCGTGCGCCGAGCCCTGCGCCAGCCGCCCGTCGGCCTCTGGAGCAGCACTCGCCCGGGGGTGCTGGGGCCCGCGGCGCTCGCCCTGCGACTCGGCGGGCGGCGGCGCCGCGCCGCCGCTGCCGCCCTTGGAGCTGCCCCAGGGCTGCAGGGCGCCGGCCTCCGGCGAGCCGGCGGCGTGCTGTCCGCGCTGCCGGCTGCCCCCGTTGGAGCCGTTGCCGTGGCCGTGGACGTGATGGGCCCATTTTCCACCACCGCTACCATGGGTAGGAGAGGGAGGAGGAGAGGGAGGAGGAGGAGGAGGAGGAGGAGGAGGAGGAGGAGGAGGAGGAGGAGGAGGAGGAGGAGGAGAGAGGAGGAGGAGGAGGAGGAGGAGGAGGAGGAGGAGGAGGAGGAGGAGGAGGAGGAGGAGGAGAAGAAGAAGAACAGACCAACAGGAGGAGGAGGAGGAGGAGGAGGAGGAGGAGGAGGAGGACCTCCTCATCCTCCCTTCTCCCCCGTCCTGCATCTGCTGCTGGTGGTGGTGGAAGACCTGCCCATCAGGACGGGGTGCGAGTGGGTGCCGTGTGCGCCGACGCGCTGCCCCTCCACGGGCGGGTGGCCCCAGCGCTGCGCCTCCGCCAGCAGGGCGGCGGCCTCCGCGCGGAGGCGCCCTGCCCGCACGGCCGCCGCGGGCGCGCACGCGGCCCACGCCAGCAGCACCGCCAGGCGCCCGGCTGCCGGAGCGCGCCCGTCGCCCGGCCCGCGGGCGCCGAGGCTCAGCTTCATTTCGGGGCCGTCGGGGCGGGCCCGCGCCGCGCCATAGGGGGGGACCCCCCCCCTCTGGGCAGAAACGGCCACGGACGCCGAGCGCGGCAGTGGCGGGATGATCCCAGCACCTGCCCGCAGGGCGGATGTTGGGCGCCCGAGTTATCTGGGGTAACTCGGGTCCGGGACAACTCGGGCTTGGATTCCCGAAAAAGGAACCCGAGTTAGCCCTGACCCGAGTTACCCCTGATGATGTGGGGCTCTGGACGCCCGGATTATTCGGGGTAACTCGGGTCCGGGGTAACTCGGGTTCGGATTCCCGAAAAACGAACCCGAGTTAACCTTGACCCGAGTTACCCCTGATGATTCGGGGCTCTGAGGATGCGCACCGCGCCCAAGAGCCCCAGAGGGCGGGCGAGGGTCCTGCTCGCAGGTCCGGTAAGCAGCACTCCTGCCCCCCTGGCGAGTGGTTCTTGCACGTGGCCCCGGGCGGTGGCATCTGACTGGGGCGGGGAGGTGCCACAAAGAAACTTGGGGACACCAGCCCTCTGGTCGCAGACGCTGTTGCAGGGGATCGGCGCTTCACCAACACTCTCTCACCCTTCGAGCATGGGTCTATCCCTCCTCTTGCCCCCAGACGGGATAGAGGCCTCCTAGATGGGGTTGGAGTAGATCCGCCGGCCCCCTTGTGGGGCCACCAGGCTGTAGGCGCGGGTTCGCAGTTTCCAATACCAGTTGTAGCTTGTAGTTTCCAGTGTTACAGTTCTGCTTCTTGCTGGTTACTGTAACTAGTTGATTGACCGCGCGAGGGGGGGGGAGGCCCAAACAGGATTTTTTAGCACCCCCTGGGCGCGTTGTCTGAATTGCTGGGGGGGCTCGAAATCGACACCCCTCACGCAGATCCGCGGGGTCAGGGTCCAAAAACACAAGGGATTTGCCACATTTCTGAAATTCGGTGCCACCCCTCACGCAGATCCGCGGGGTCAGGGTCCAAAAACACAGGGATTTGCCACATTTCTGAAATTCGGTGCCACCCCTCACGCAGATCCGCGGGGTCAGGGTCCAAAAACACAAGGGATTTGCCACATTTCTGAAATTCGGTGCCACCCCTCACGCAGATCCGCGGGGTCAGGGTCCAAAAACACAAGGGATTTGCCACATTTCTGAAATTCGGTGCCACCCCTCACGCAGATCCGCGGGGTCAGGGTCCAAAAACACAAGGGATTTGCCACATTTCTGAAATTCGGTGCCACCCCTCACGCAGATCCGCGGGGTCAGGGTCCAAAAACACATGGGATTTGCCACATTTCTGAAATTCGGTGCCACCCCTCACGCAGATCCGCGGGGTCAGGGTCCAAAAACACATGGGATTTGCCACATTTCTGAAATTCGGTGCCACCCCTCACGCAGATCCGCGGGGTCAGGGTCCAAAAACACAAGGGATTTGCCACATTTCTGAAATTCGGTGCCACCCCTCACGCAGATCCGCGGGGTCAGGGTCCAAAAACACAAGGGATTTGCCACATTTCTGAAATTCGGTGCCACCCCTCACGCAGATCCGCGGGGTCAGGGTCCAAAAACACATGGGATTTGCCACATTTCTGAAATTCGGTGC
Source organism: Prorocentrum cordatum (assembly GCA_963575745.1). NCBI lineage: Eukaryota > Dinophyceae > Prorocentrales > Prorocentraceae > Prorocentrum > Prorocentrum cordatum. The sequence goes on from CAUYUJ010019046.1 coordinate 132,308, forward strand.
CACCCCTCACGCAGATCCGCGGGGTCAGGGTCCAAAAACACAGGGGATTTGCCACATTTCTGAAATTCGGTGCCACCCCTCACGGACATCCATCGCAAGGCGTGGTAACCCAAACTGCGAGTACTCCCTCGGCCCTTTAATCCCAAGGTGTGGTAACCAAGCTCGTAAACCATACACGTCTTACCAATCGCCCTGTGTAGTAACCCCTCTTGTGATCAGTTGGTTTTGCTGATTGCGAATCGGCCTCGCATGAAGTTCCGATACTGCTGCGCGACAGCGCCAAAGCCTCATGACTTAGCTCTTCCATGGCCCATTCTCCGAGAGAGGGGGCCGGCGGCAGGGGGCGAAGCCCTTACGGATAGTAGATGGGGTTGGAGGATCGCGCCGCATCGCTAATACATCGGCGATGCATCGGCGCTGCACCAGCGATGCGATGCATCGGCGACGTTGACGTGAAGCAAATGGGGCTCCACATCGAGCCGCATCATCGGCGATGCGGCGCGATCCTCCGACCCCACCTACTCCGACCCCATCTGGGAGGCCTAGACGGGAGCACTTCTCCCTCCTCGCCAGCGGCGGGCCGGAGGTGGCTGGCCATCTGGTGCGGTGGCCTCCACTGGCCACGCGCGGATTGAGCGACGAGCATGCGAGGAGCTTCCCTGGTGGGCGGGGCCTCGGAGCTGACTGCTCCGGGGCCTCCTTTTGGTATACCCACTGGTCGGAAGAAGTAGGTAGAACCATGAAGTAGGAAGGCGTTGAAAGTAGATTAGGTGACCGCCTGCCCCTTAGGAGGACAGAAAAGGTGAAACCACCCGATCATTGAAGTAGGAAGGCGCTTCAAGTAACTTGGAATCTGGGAATCCAGAAATACCTACTTTGAACTACCGATGGGCACCCTGTGGAGACGCTTGTGGGGGACCTTCGGGGCCCAGTGGAGCTTTTGGAAGCCCTGCTGGACCCGATTGGGGGACTCGGGCCTTATTTTTATGGTTTGTGCGAAGTGCTGTTAGGGGTAGTTAGGGCACTCTGTGGACTAAGTCTGTGGACTATTATGGCCCCTCTGGGGCCTCTCTTGGCCATCGGAAGCCGAACAGACGAAAATGTGGCATGCATCCGAGAGCAAACGATGTTGACTGATTTGGGCATCTCAGGGGCGCCCAGGCGACTTCTCGGTCTGGGAGGCATGCTGGAGGGCATCTTGGGCCAACATGGTCCATGGGGCGCCACCTTATAGAGCTGCCTTGTCTTGTCCTGTTCGAAGACGAGAGAGCGGGCGCACTTCGTGGCGATGTGCGGCCAAGTGGTAGGCTGCCCCGCTACGAGATGGGACGTGCTGACCCTCGATAGACCACGACTGACTTGAAGGTGGCGCACCCATGAAGTGCCGACCGAACTCAATCGCCTCACTGCCGCCACACATTTTTGGTCTGCGGGTCGGGAGCGGGCCCCTTCCGGTTAAGAGCTAGGCGGGGCGCGCGAAGCCCTGATTGGGGAGACGACACTGCCGCCACACACACACACACACATCGAGCACCATAGCCAAGGAAATCGCGGCAATGGCCCTACCGCTCAGAGGGTGACCGGAGCGGGGCGATAATTAAAAGGGGAGACGCAATGGGAGAGAACGGAGGACGGAGCGAGGCGTCAGGCCCAAACTGGCACCGTCTTGGGGTAGACCGGCGGGCAGCGCGTGGGCCATGTGGTCGGGCCGACGGCGGTGGTGCTGAACGGTGCGGTTGCTGGGGCCGCCAGCGCAGGAAATCACGAACCACACCCTCCTGCATCTCCACTCAATATGCGACTGGAGCGAGCGAAGACGGCACGGCGAGGCGCAGGGAAGGCGCGAGCCGCGCGAGCACGCACGGCCGAAGCATGAACATCGCCGCTGCCTGCATCCCCGGCCCGCCTGCGGGTGGGCAGGCCGCCATGCGAACCTGGCAGCCCGCGGAGGAAGGTCTGCGGAGCTGCCACGTCTGTGCAGCTCAAATCGTTGTCCCGACCCTGCACAAAGCCAGGGGTCCACGGGGCTCGGGCCATAAGGGCCATGGAGGGGGGTTTCGTCCCTCACGTGAAGGGAGCTAAGGTGCGCACCTCAGTGGTGGCCCTGGGCCCCTAGTCGGCGGTGCGTGCACGGACGTGCGCGCGCTACCCTCGGGGAAGAAGAAGAGAGGAGTCGACGAGCACGCGCGGGGGGGCGAGGCAGGACGGCGACGGACCGCGGAGGTCCACGAGAAGCGCGGCCGCGGTGCACAGCGGCAGCGCCCCGCGCGGGCCCGAGCCGTGCTCGCACGGGGAGGCGGAGGCAACATGTGCTGCACCTGCCACGAGGAGGAGGAGGAGGAGGAGGAGGAGGAGGAGGAGGAGGAGGAGGAGGAGGAGGAGGGGGAGCAGGAGGAGGAGAGGGAGGAGGATCAGGAGGAGGAGGAGGAGGAGGAGGAGGAGGAGGAGGAGGGGGAGGAGGAGGAGGAGGAAGGAGGGGGAGGATGAGGAGGAGGAGGAGGAGGAGGAGGAGGGAGGAGGAGGAGGAGGAGGAGGAGGAGGAGGAGGAGGAGGAGGGGAGGAGGAGGAGGAGGAGGGGGAGGAGGGGGAGGAGGAGGAGGAGGAGGAGGAGGAGGGAGGAGGAGGAGGAGGAGGAGGAGGAGGCGGAGGAGGAGGAGCAGAGCGACAGCCGACCTCGCGGCCAGCACGAGGCAGGCGCCCGACATCGGGCCACGGGGAGGCCGGGTCCCGCGGCGGCCCCGGGTGCGGAGCAGAGGCGCCCTCTGTGGCCGCTGGCCCAAGTGGCTCGGCGGCCCCTCGCGGAGGAGGCCGCGGCAGCTCTCGGTGTGCGTCGGCCCCCGCGCGGCCGCGCCGCGCAGCGCATGGCGCGCGAGGCACAGCAGGCACCGGTCGCTAGGACGAGGTCGCGCCACAATGAGATCCTGGGGCACACGCGGCGCCGATGGGGTCCCGGAGGTGCCCCAAGAGCGCTTCTGTGGGTCCCCCAGGGGGCCCTTGGGGGATCGTGCGCTGCCGTGCTGGCACCTGCTGGCAGTCCTGAGTGGTGCGCTCTGTGACAAAGAAAACTGCTGAGCGCCCGCTCGAAAGTGGCGCAAGATGGTCTCGAGATGGCCTCCAGCATGGCTGCGTGAGGCCCCAATGCCGCCTCACCACTGCGTGATGTGATAATGGAGCCTCCCGAGCATGCCCTCGAGAGGCCACACGCCACAACCCTTCTGAACCGTCAAATGTTTCCGTCGTTCCCATTCTCAGGACAGCCTCAAAATGGCCCCCACGAGATGCCCGGCAGGACCCTCAGAGAGAGCCCCAGATGCCGGGAAGAGCGCCTCACGAGTTCGAGCGAGTTCCCAAGAGGTCTGCAGGAGACGACCCTTCGGGCAAGGGAAGGGACGATAGGACACCGCTACCCGGGGGCCCCCGAAGGCCCCCCGAGAAGTTCGAAAACATATGCTCCCGGAGGAGTAGTCCAGCGCGGGCCACCGCTCGGGGAGGCTCGAGCCGACCCCACCCGAGGGGGCTCCCACGCCGCCCCTCTCTCGGGACACCCTGCGCGGGAACGGTTCCCGGCGGGGATGCGCGGCGCGGGACGGCGTTTGATGACAATTTTTGTTTGGTCGGCGGGGCGAGAGCGAACCTCTTCCGGTGAAAGCTAGGCGGGCTACGCACAGCTCTAACTGGGGAGACAGGGCACAGGCGGGCGGGGCCTCAGGCGGCCAGAGGGGCGGTGTTTGAATACAGCTGGACCTGGGATTGGTTCGGGCGTGTCCCCCAGGCGGATGTTTGCAAAAGATAACAGATAACTCGTCCCCATACTATTGTTGTTACTATGTTTGAGCATTCCCCCTGTAGAGGGACAGGCCCGACTTAAACCTAAGGCAGAAGGACACCCTTCAAGATCATGGGAGCCTCCGCCGGCCTCAACGGACGAGCATGCGAGGGGGCCCGCCCTCACGATGCACGAGAGCATCCAACAGACACGAAGAGCACTAGGGCACCCTCCCCGAACCGACCTCGATCTTAACCCGAGATCCGACGTTGCGAAACATGACAACGTCGCAGATCGTCTCGTTAAGTCGGGCGTGTCCCCCTACAGGGGGATTTTCGACGAAACTCAAAAATGGTAAACAAAAACACTCCAGAATGGTTACAAAATATTCAAAAATAGTCCCCAGACTATTTTTGGACTACTTTTGAATATTCCCCCTGTAGGGGGACAGGCCCGACTTCATCGTATCGCCTGGAGCCTTGGACCCCGTCTTTCCGTGCAACGCTTCGAGCCGGACCGAGCCGTGAGGGTCCGGGGGCCCGAAGGCTGGCGAAAACGCCCGGCTCGAAAGCAGCTACAGCGCCAAGCACTCAGGGCTATCCTCCTCGCTCCTCGTCGCTCCTCCGCCTGCTCCTCCTCCTCCTCCTCCTCCTCCTCCTCCTCCTCCTCGCTCCTCCTCGCTCCTCCGCCTGCTCCTCCTGCTCCTCCTCCTCCTCGCTCCTCCTCGCTCCTCGCTCCTCCGCCTGCTCCTCCTCCTCCTCCTCCTCCTCCTCCTCCTCCTCCTCCCGGGCCGTTCGTATCGCCGTCCGTATGCCTCGGTCCGACCGCAGCAGCCCGTGCCGCACGCCAGGGGAACACCGCACGCTGCAGCACCATGTGCCTGAAGAGGGCCAGCCTCCGGGTGCTACACAGCAGCTCGACCACAAGAAACCGTCCACAAGAAACCCAACCCTGAATACCCCCAGGAGAGTTATCCGTCGATGTCTGGTATGGCAGCGTCACGCTTTCCATAGCAGTACCGTCGACACCCAAGAAGCCCAGGGCACCCTGGAGGCAAGCAGGGTGCTGCTTGGCCTGGGCTTCCGCTGTATGGGGGTGAGGCCTGGAGGGGCCAGGCGCAGCCCTGGGATTTTTGTGGATGGGCCTCGCGTCGGGGCGAACCCGGGGATCGGCGGCTTATCGATTGCCAGATCGTCCCAGATGGGGCCGATGCTGGGCCACCGGCGGCGTTCGACCTGGAACGCCCGCGGTGGGCTCGCGGCCCCCCTGGGAGGACGGAACAGGCGAAGCCTCTCGATCACTGAAGTAGGAAGGCGCTTCAAGTAGATTGGGAATCCGGGAATCCAACCAAAAGAAAACTACTTTCAACGACCGATTCGGATTCGGATTCGGATTCGGACCTGCAGATGCCGCCAGCTAGGGCGTCGCAGGCGGGCGCCGCAGCGCCATGCATGTGAAACGTGTGAGACGCCAATCAAGATTAAACGTGCGCTGCCACGGAGGCTAAACCAACAGGGCACCACGAGATGCACACACAATACAACATGATTCAACGACCGATGGGGCACAAACATCGCAAACATAGCACCGCGACCTGGGAATCCAAAAGCAAAGCTACTTTCAACGACCGATGGGGCACGAGCACCGCGACGCCCCGAGGGACGCGGAGCAAGAAACGATAGTTAGGGGGCCTGCCTGGCCACGGCGAGCCGCGGCCACAGCAGCGAGGCTCCCCGGCCCGAGCCCGAGGAACGGGCCCGACAGCCACTTGCCGTCGCCCGGACGTCCATTTCTCCCGCGCACGTTTCGGTTCCGTGGGTGTTCTTTTTGTTTGCTCGATGGTCTCCAGGATGGTCCTCGGTGGTCCTCGCCGAGAGAAAAAACATGCACACGTCCGAGCGGTGCCGAGTCCGGGGCCCCTCCTGAGCCCGACACGGTCCTGGCCTCGGCGCCCCGCCGGGCAAGGTGCCTCCCTGAGGCTTAGGGGGTCTCCCCCCCTCCTCTGCCTCGCCTCCTCCGCCTCTGGGAGGAGGAGGAGGAGGAGGAGGAGGAGGAGGAGGAGGAGGAGGAGGAGGAGGAGGAGGAGGGAGGAGGAGGAGAGGGAGGAGGGAGGAGGGAGAAGGGAGGAGGGAGGAGGGAGGAGGGAGAGCCTCCGCCTCCTCCCCGCCCCCGTCCCCCCCTGACCGATCCCTGGCGACGCCTGGCAACCGCGAAATCGTGCCGAGGCCCGCCGACGCCGCCGCGCGCGGCGAGGGGGGTATGGAGGCCAGGGAAGAGGAGGGGGGAGAGGGAGTGGGGACGAGGGGGAGGAGGAGGAGGAGGAGGAGGAGGAGGAGGAGGAGGAGGAGGAGGAGGAGGAGGAGGAGGAGGAGGCGGAGGAGGAGGAGGAGGAGGAGGAGGGGAGGAGGAGGAGGAGGAGGAGGAGGAGGAGGAGGAGGAGGAGGAGGAGGGGGAGGAGGGGGAGGGGGGGGAGGGAGAGGGGGGGGGAGGAGGAGGAGGAGGAGGAGGAGGAGGAGGAGGAGGAGGAGGAGGAGGAGGAGGAGGAGGAGGAGGAGGAGGAGGGAGGAGGAGGAGGAGGAGGAGGAGGAGGAGGAGGAGGAGGACGAGGACAAGGAGGACGAGGAGGAGGGGAGGAGGAGGAGGAGGAGGAGGAGGAGGAGGAGGGGGAGGGGGAGGGGGGGAGGAGGAGGAGGAGGAGGAGGAGGAGGAGGAGGAGTAGGAGAAGAAGGAGGAGGAGGAGGAGGATTAGCACGGGCTGGCAGTTGGGTTCAAGATTGTATCCCCCGTTCGCCGATCCCCTGGGGCATGGCTGTACGACAGGGGGGATCCAAATCATGACTCAAAACTGGGGAGGGTAACGATCCAACGGACCTGATAACGCCAGCAACGACGCAGGGGCCGAAAAACACGCTCTCCTGCAGGCAGATATCCTGCTGGTCCGATTGCTGGTCCTCCTTACCCTCCCTCCTCACCCCTCAGCCCTTCTTAGCGATCCCTGGATCTGGGCTCCTAGGGGGCGGCATCCCGAAGGGAAGTGAACTTGCTGGGGCAAAGGTCCACTAAGACGCGGGGGGCCAATGCATGCCAACGCCTGCCAGCCCATGCCAACACATGCCAATGCATGCCAACGCATGCAAATGCATGCCAACGCATGACAATGCATGCCAATTCATGCCAATGCATGCCAATGCATGCCAACGCCTGCCAATGCATGCCAATTCATGCCTATGAATGCCAACGCATGCCAATGCGTGCCAACGCATGCCAATGCATGCCAACGCATGCCAATGCATGTCAGTGCATGCCAATGCATGCCAACGCACGCCAGTGTATGCCAATGCATGCCAACGCCTGCCAATGCATGCCAACGCATGCCAACGCATGCCAGTGCATCGGTGGGGCCCCAGCATGAGGGGTCAGGGCGTGAGGGGCCGAAGCTCCAGCATTAGGGAGTCAACGCAGGAAGGGCCAATGCCCCAGCATGAGGGGGTCAACGCATGAGGGGCCAGCCAAGGCCCCGGCATGAGGGGTCAGGGCGTGAAGGGCCGAAGCCCCAGCATGAGGGGTCAACGCATGAAAGGCCAATGTCCCAGCATGAGGGGTCAACGCAGGAGGGGCCAGCCAAGGCCTCGGCATGAGGGGTCAGGGCATGAGGGGCCGCAGCCCCAGCATGAGGGGTCAACGCATGAAGGGCCAATGTCCCAGCATCGGGGGGTCAACGCAGGAGGGCCCAGCCGAGGCCCCAGCATGATGGGTCAGGGCATGAGGGGCCGAAGCGCCAGTCGTGCAGCGGCAGCTGAATTATGAGACCCTCCAAACACCCTGAACTGATTCCTGGCTAACGCCAGTCGTGCAGCAGTCCTGGTTAACGCCAGTCCTGCGAACGCAATCCGAATTTGGATTGGCCCCCCCCGAACCCACCCCTTGATTCCTGGCTAACGCCAGTCGTGCAGCAGGCCTGGCTAACACCAGACATGCGGGAGCCTGCTGAATTAAGCCTTCGTCGCCCCGACCCCCCCTCCCTGGCCTTCGTGGTCGGGGTGCTCGTCGGACCCCAGAAAGGGCCCTGAAAGCCTGCCCCGTGCGTCCCCGACCACTTCGAGTACCAAGGAGGCTGGGGGGTCATCGGCACGGGGTGGAGGAGGAGGAGGAGGAGGAGGAGGGGAACCCCCCTCCACCCTCCTCCTCCTCACCTCCAACTCTCGCAGCCGCGCGACGCGCCTGCCCACCGCCGCTTGAACCGGCTCATCCACGCGAACGTCATCGTGAACTGCTCCTGGCGGCAACGGGGGGGCTCCCGGCTCACGGACGGCGACCATGCCCACACCAAGGCCTCCGCGGTCTGGAGGCCGAGGCACGGTCCCAAGGCTGCGCAATCCCATGGCTACGCTCCACGCGCCGCATCCGTGCAGAGCTGCGTGGCATCCACGGGGTCCCGGCCGACGAGTCCAGACCGCGAGGCCGTGGATGTGGATACGCCTCCCGTCCACAAGGGTTCCCCGCACGGCCAGCACAATGGAACAAAAACCACTCTGGGCTCGTGAGCGACTCGGAAACCCTGCGGTTGCTCATACGGTCATCCCTTCGGCTCCTCGAGTAGAGGGCAGAAACTCCACCCCGATAATAACCACCCCGACACGCGAAGCCGTTTACTTAGTCAACGCGCCCACAGAAGGAATCAAACAGGGCAGGGCTGTTTAGGACAAGGCCCAAGGCCGTTTAGTAAACGCCAATTGTCGGATCCGGGTGGTTTTTCCTCCCTTGATCGAGTCTCGGCCAGACCATGGCAAGAAAGGGACCCCGCTCCCTGCCCAAGGCTTCTTTGAGGGTCACTTCGACTGCACTGGGAGGAACCATGGCAACGTAGAGCGGGGAGCAGGACGGAGGAGGGATCGAGTGATGGGTGCTGGGCAGAGAGGAGGAGGCGGGGGAAGCGGGGGGGGGGAAGCAGGACGAGGAGGAGGACGAGGCGGAGATGAATGGGGATTGGGCTGAGACAGGGTAAGAGAAAAGGGTAATCAAAGGAGGATCACGATGAACCAGGATTGATGAGGACGATTCGGAGCCTCGAGCGACGTTGCGAAGGAAGGCCTACATGTTTAAATGGGGTTATACCATGCTGTCAGTGCTGGTTGAATCCGCAATTCAGTAACCAATGGCGGCTGCATTTCCAATTGCGCATTGCGGGGAAATCGGTGGCTGGGGGAATGGAAGCGGAAGGGAACGTGCGAAGGAGAGGGTGTAAGTAAACGTGCAAGACCAGCTGGAAGATGAGGGAGACAAGTGCACGACTATGATGAAAGAGGGAGGTGTTGGAAGCCGGGGTTGGATGGGAAAGGGGACGAGGAAAGGATGCGCGGACGAATGCCGGATGAGAGCCCGCGTCGCAGACTACTTTTAACGCGCGCCGAGAAACAAAACACATTACAATTCATAAGCATCAGCATCAGGCAACATGGTAAAAATAGCATCAGCATCAGGCACAATTCATAAGCATCAGCAACAGCATCAGCATCAACATTGGAGCAGGATCACGAGGACACCAAGACAACCGACCCCGCACAGCGCAAGCGGAGTCATGGCAACGGCGTGAAGAAAATATTCAGAGAGAGGGGGGCACCAAGGACAACACAGCTAGACATAGCGCGAAAGCGCCATAAACGATGAATTCACGTGCCCATGCTCCCCACAACGTGTCGGTACCAGACGCTCCGCACCCCACGCATACAACCGAGGTCTGGGGTGGCTGGCCAGGGGCTGTAGCCTTGGCAGCCTGGAGCAGAGCGAGGGTACTGCATGCACGCCAGCTGCCCCTCGGCGATCGCCAGTCGCGGGCAGCGCGGCCCCACCCTTGGGCGGCACCGTCTGCAAGGCCTGGGGCGTCAGCGGTATCCACCCGCTGCTGTTCCTCCTGCTCATGAGTCCGGGCTTTCAGGTTGTCACAATCCTTTGTGACCGCGTCGCCTAAGAATCAACGTCAGCTCCTCTGCGCCACGGCGGGCATGCCGTGGCAGGCTGCCAGGCTGCCCCGCGCTTGGCCCACACATCCGCGGCCGCATTGCAAGCGCGCTCCCAGCGCGTGGTCCTCTCCACGTCGACATCTGCATGCGTGGCGCGGGCTAGGGCTTTGGTGGCTTTGACTACACACAGGAACAAAAACACCATAAACATCAACTTTTGGCGCTCCGCGCGATTTCTTGGATCTGCGCTGGAACCCCCTCCCTGGCGCGCGGAGCGCGCCACGGGCGGCGTCGGAGTCGCCGCCGGGAGGGCCCAGCGCGGATCCAGGAAATCCGCACGGAGCGCCGAACGTTTATGTTTATATGTCTTCTCCTTCTTCGAGTGACGTCGCGGAGCCTGGACGAGCTTCAGAATGCCCCCTCAAAGATGCGCACGCCCGTCGCCTGGGAATTCCTCTGGCCCGCGCTCTGGAGGGCGCACACGGGCCCAGCGCGGTCGACGAAGAGCTCACGCGACGATGCATTCATCGCTCGATCTCACCGTCGCTGTCCGAACTCGGCTGGGTGACACGTCGGCGCACGGCCAACGTGCCGTCCAGGTGGTCGGCTCCGAAACGCCCCGTGTGCCAGCGCTTGTGTCCGGCGGCGCCGCCCGCGTGGCAAACGGGCTTCGAGCATCGTGTGCATATCGGTCTGAGATCAGTTTCTGGAAACGTAGCTGCGCACACGGTTCAGCACAGGCGGGAGAGAAGGGTTTGCAGCAGCGCTTCCCCACCTCCGCAGCCATTTGCCTCAGAGGTCCCACAGAGGACCGCGCTCCGGCGAAGGGCGAGCTGAGATCCCTGAAGCTCAAAACCGGCTCGACATCGGCCCCCAGACCCCCCCCCCCGGGATCCAAACGCACCGCTTTTCCGAGCTGGCGCCCCGCCGTGGTGACGAGGCCGCTCCCAGAGGGCCAACTGCCCGTGCCTCCAGCGGCCCTCCGGGCGAGTCTCGTTCTGAGCTCCGTCCCAGGAGGCCCGCTGGCAGATTGCAGGGGCGCCGTGCCGCAGCTTCGCTGGCGCGCGCGGCGTGTGCCGCAACGCTGCTCGAGAGCTTCTGCTGAGCATAAGCCGCGCTCACCTGAGTACTCCAGATTTCGTAATAGAGGGAGGGGGGTCTCATTTCGGGGGGGGTCTCTTCCAGGCTATCTTGGAGGGCCTGGGGGGGGTCTGGGGACGATGTTTTGGAGGGCTCTCCCACGGGGGGAGGTCTGAAACGGCTTGTCTTGGAGGGTCCAGACCCCCTCCCTTCTATTACGAACTCTGGAGTCTGCTGAGCATAAGCCGCGCTCACCTGAGCAGGATCTCCCTCTCGCACAGGTGGCCCGTCCCTCCGTCCGTCCAGAGCGGCCCTCCGCCGAGAGTGCCGGCAGCACGCGCATATCCTGCAGCCCCGCCGCGCCGGCCTGGGGCGGGCGTCTCCGTGCGGCGACGCGCCGCCCTCGCCGACGGGCTGGGCCGCTCGGCCTAGCATCAGGTCGGGCAGGTCCCCCTAGAGGCGGATTTTGGACGAAAGCTGAGGAGCACGCCAAAGATGCCCGAACAGAACGAGAAAAGAAACACAATCGAAACATCGTCCCCGGACTATCTTTTGGACTATCTTGGGACGATTCCCCCTGTCGAGGGACATGCCCGACTCAAGCCTGCCGCAGACACGGGCCGCCCCACTCTGCGCGACCCGAGCCGTGCGAAGCGCCGCCGAAGTTTTGGACGCCCGAGATGGGCACGGAAGATATGGGCACAGTGCCCAACAACAAAAGGTCGTCCCAAGCCAACGGCGGCCGCTGCTGGGCAGGCGGCCCTCTGCCTCAAGTAGACACAGGCCGCGGCGGCGCGGACAGCAAGTCCTGTTCAACATGCAAAGGCAAGACGCGTTCCGAAGGACGAGACACTCCGTGAGGGCCAAGTTCGTCCATCTGCTACGCGTTTGAGGTCCTAGAGGCTATCCTCGAGGGAAGGATCCAGAACGCCTGAGACGCCAGACTCGAGGCTACACCGAAAACTGGTGCACTACCAAACATGCTGCGAGGAGGGGGTGGGGAAAGGGGAACGAGCCAGACGAGGAGGCGAAGACAGCGGGGAAAAGGACGAGAGGTAAAAAACAGAAGAGAGGGAGGTAGTGATGAGGTTGGGGAGGGAGGGAGGGAGGGAGGGAGGGAGGGAGGGAGGTATATATGGTCCCGGGCTCCGGGCCCACGGGCCCCCCCCCAGATGGTATGGTCCCAGGATTCCTCGGGCCCCCCCCCCCCAGATGGTATGGTCCCAGAGACGACGACGACGACGACGACTACGACGACGGCGACGACGACGACGACGACGACGACGACGACGACGGCTGCGGCGGCGACGACGCCGGCGGCGGCGGCGACGACGACGATGACGACGATGACGACGGCGACGACGACGATGACGACGACGACGACGACGACGACGACGACGACGACGAGGACGACGAGGACGACGAGGACGACGACGACGACGACGACGACGACGACCTCTGAACCACCACAGCACCACACCACATCCACAGGGGGGGGGGAGGGGGGCACCGCAGCGCAGCACCACGCCACGCCCACCTCTGAACCACCACAGCACCACACCACATCCACAGGGGGGGGGGGGACCGCAGCGCAGCACCACGCCACGCCCACAGGGGGGGGCGGGGGGGACCATCGCGCGGGGGGGGGGGGCCCAATGGCATCAGCATTGGGGGGGGGGGGCAAGCCTGGACCATATAGAGAGAGAGGGCAAGAAAACAACGAGGAGGCGGAGACAACGGGGAAAAAGACGAGAGGTAAAAAACGGAAGGAGAGGGAGGTAGTGATGAGGTTGGGGAGGGAGGGAGGGAGGGAGGGACGGAGGTGTATATATATATATAGAGAGAGAGAGAGAGAGAGAGAGAGAGACAGAGAGAGGGCAGGAAAACAACGAGGAGGGTGAGGCAAAAGATGGCAAAAGATGGTGAGGAGGAGGAGGAGGAACCGAGAACCAGTGACCACGGAGAGGACGCGAAGAGACCGGTAGGGGAAGCGGAAGGAAAGATGGGGACGGAGGGCGACGATTTCAACAGGGACCGACCGTCCCGGCATTCCTATGGTCATACCACGAAATGTTCTTAGAACCCAAAGATGTTCTAATTACAAAATTAAGGTTCTTAGAACATAAACCCGATGTGTTAAAGCAAGACAGTCCGAGCCAGAAATGTTCTAAGGATATGTCGTGGGAACCACACAAAGTTCTTAGAGCATTGTTTGGTGGGGCTATAGGCGAGCCGGGACGCTTCGCCACTGCTTGAACGATGGGGAAGAGAGAGAGAGAGAGAGAGAGAGAGATGGAGGCTGAGCAGGAGGAGGAGGAGCATGGAGCACAGCACTAGGGCCCCCAAGGGGCAACATGGCAGCGGCGCGGGCCTCCGTGGCGACCCGGGGCATGCAGCGCAGGAGCGCCCATACCTCGCGAGAGAGGCGGGCGCCGGTTCTCGGCGGTGGACAAGCCTCCCTTTAGTAGACCTCCCCTTCGTGAAAACGGCCTGGGGCCGAAATCGACGGACCTGGACCTGGCAAAAATGACGGCCGCGACGCCCTCTCGCGAACCGGAAACGGCCAAATCCGTAATCGACGTGTCAGGGTAGGAGGTCTGTCCACCCCCGAGATTCACGCAGAAAAACAAAGGGGTCCGGCAGTCCGCAGGCCGTGTCCTCGCCGACCGGTGGCGCGCACCAGCCTGCCCTCGCTGGGACGTCCAGGCCCCCGTGCACTGTTCTCGGCCTCGTGCGAGCGTCTTTCCACGAGACGATCCAAGATGCGCCTCGATTTCTGTTGCTCCCATCGTACTTACTCAAGGACCACATCTCAGAAATGATTTCGAGCACCCCGAAAAGTGTCGAAAGAGTTTCGAAATAGTGTCGAAACAGTGTCGGGCGAGTGTCTCCCAGGGCCCGACACGTGAAAACCCTCAAGTGCTTGGGTACTTCTCTGGCGCTCGAGATTCTTTCTGGTGATCAAGGCTAAAGTAGGCTGGAACATCATGATCCACGATGGTCCTCGCCGAGGACAGATGCACACGCCCGAGCGATGCCAAGCCAAGGGGGGTGACTGCGAGGGAGGCGGCTTTCTAAGAGGCGGGGAGGGGGGGGGGAGGACGGCAGGCGGCCTCTCAGAGGCCCCCCCCGTCGGCTTCAAAGAGGCCCCTCTCGGAAGCCTCGGGGCCCCTCTCAGAGAAGGACCCGGCCTTCCCAGAACCCCCCCCCCTTCTTTAGAGAGCAGGGCCTCCGCCCTCAGAGCGAGCACCCCGACGAGCGAAGCCCATCCAGCAACCGCACCCAAGGAAGGAGCCGGGCAGGGCGGCGCTGGTCAGTAAAAATGCCCAAGGCCCTTCTGTAGTAAACGCTAGTCGCCAGGGTTGGGGTGTTCTTGTTTTTTTTGTTGTTGCTTGTTTTCCCCCCTGAAGTCTCAGAAGGCCACCCCTCTTGTGCTCGCCGTCGCGCCAGCGCCAGACCCCCTCCTCCGCGTGGACGGCAATCGATCACAACCACATCGAGGGCACACCTTTGAAGGGGCCCCAGGACACACAAAGAAATGCACACAAATAAAACATACCCCCCATATTGTCCCATATTTTCTGGGTTTTTGTCTTCCCCCCCACTTCCCATATTTTCCCATATTTTCGGGGGGATCGACGATTAATTGTGTCTGCGTGTTTTTCTCCCTCCCGAATGTCTTGCGCATGTCGGGATACTGGAACCAGCTTCGCTTTGGCTGTGGTCGATCTGGCGTCCTGGGACGGCCACATCGACGACGACAACCACGACCAAGGTGCTCCTGTCGAGGCCTGTGGGCTCTCCCCCGAGGTGCCCTCGAGAAAAAACGTATTTCGCTGTGGCTCTGGCTCTCCGTTCTGCCCAGATCCTCGTGACGCGCAGCCTGCGGGTCCGAATCCTAGGGGGCTCGTGGGACGCCTCTGGGAGCTCAGAAAAGCCGCGAGCGTGCGCCAACGGGGGCGAACCTGGGACGGGACGCTCTTGGAAGGCCGCGGCGTCCGAGACATCCTCCGGAAGCGCGGGATCTCAGAGATTCCCGATTCATCCTCAGTCGAATTCATCCTCGTCCTGGCCTCGCCCCGGCGGGGGCGAACCCCTGCCCGGTGCTCTCCCACCCGCCCACGCGAGGGGCGGCGGGAGCAGCTGCGGGAGGGGGGGGGCGTTCCGTGATGCGGGATGACGATTAGTAAAAAAATGCAGGGGGAACGATTCAAAAAACAGTTTTCTGTCATTTCTGCACAAGTTTCTCAATGGCGGAGAACGATGAAAGCAAATAGTTTTCCAGCCCGCGGCGGGTCTTTTCTAATCGTCCTCCCGGGCGCCGCCGCGTGAACACGACCCCGGGTCATTTATTAATCGTCATCCTCCATTAGAGGGGGTGGCCGGCTCCAAAGGGGGTGTGGGGAACCGCGAGCCGGAACCGGCGACGCGTCCACGAGCAGCTCGGCGCTGGGCAACAGCGAAGCCGCGCGCTCCCGCGGGCGGGCGGGGCGCGCACTTCGGCTCCCCTCCCCCTCTCGCGGCCGCCCCTCTTCGGGAGCGGCCAAGAGGGGGGTGTCCAAGAGGGCGGCGGGAGCAGCTGCGGGGGGGGGGGGGGGGTTTCCGGAGGGGGGGGCTGGCTCCAAAGGGTGTGGGGAACCTCGAGCCGGAGCCGGCGATGCGTCCCCGAGCAGCTCGGCGCTGGGCAACAGCGAAGCCGCGCGCTCTCCCGCGGGCGGGCGGGGCGCGCACTTCGGCTCCCCCCCCCTCTCGCGGCCGCCCTCTTCGGGAGCGGCCAAGAGGGGGGTGTCCAAGAGGGCGGCGGGAGCAGCTGCGGGGGGGGGGGGGCGTTCCGGAGGGGGTGGCTGGCTCCAAAGGGTGTGGGGAACCTCGAGCCGGAGCCGGCGATGCGTCCCCGAGCAGCCCGGCGCTGGGCAACAGCGAAGCCGCGCGCTCTGCCCGCGGGCGGGCGGGGCGCGCACTTCGGCTCCCCCCCCCCTCTCGCGGCCGCCCCTCTTCGGGAGCGGCCAAGAGGGGGGTGTCCAAGAGGGCGGCGGGAGCAGCTGCGGGGGGGGGGGGTCGTTCCGTAGGGGGTGGCTGGCTCCAAAGGGTGTGGGGAACCTCGAGCCGGAGCCGGCGATGCGTCCCCGAGCAGCTCGGCGCTGGGCAACAGCGAAGCCGCGCGCTCTCCCGCGGGCGGGCGGGGCGCGCACTTCGGCTCCACTCCCCCCCCCCTCTCGCGGCCGCCCCTCTCCCCTCTTCGGGAGCGGCCAAGAGGGGGGTGTCCAAGAGGGGGGGGTGCAAATCATGACCGGCGGCCTGTGCGCGGCCCAGCGGGGGGGCCAGGGACGTCATGATTCGAGAAGGGGCGCCACGAAATCTGGGGAGCTATCATGGCCCGCGCCATGATATCCCCCCCCCCTAGTCATCACCCCCCTCTCGCGGCCGCCCCTCTTCCCTTTCTAAAACAAGGCTAGGATCGGGATAAATCGCTCCAGAGCGCTCTGGAGCGCTCTCAGAGCGTTCCGGAACGCTCTGAGAGCGGCCGCGGCGCCCAATACATCCTCCAAACCCGCCGACTCTCAGAGATTTTTCGAGATATCCCGATCCGATGTTGTCCCGATCCTCGCGCCGTTTTAATTGCCCCCATGGGGCCGCGGATGTTCTCCGCTCGGTGCCGCGCTCTTCAGGTGTCCGTTGCCTCTCCCGAGTGCCCCGGAGGAGGAGGAGGAGGAGGAGGAGGAGGAGGAGGAGGAGGAGGAGGGGGAGGAGGAGGAGGAGGAGGAGGAGGAGGAGGAGGAGGAGGAGGAGGAGGAGGAGGAGGAGGAGGAGGATCTTCGCGTCGTTTGACTCTCCCCTCTCCCTCCTGCCTCCGGGCCACTCGCAACGGTGGCCCCCGGCCTGCTCGGCGCGGGCGCGCGGACGGACTCTGCCGCGCCGCGGCGCGGCGCCTGGGCGGGCACTGGCCGCGCGGCCTCGCTCGGCGATCCGTGGGCGACTGGGGGGGTGGACCTCCGAATCTTGATGTTTCTTATTTTTTCGTTTTTTTGTTGTTCTCTCTCTCTCTCTCTTTCTCTCTCTCTCTCTCTCTTTTTGTTTCCCTGGAGGAGGAGGAGGAGGAGGAGGAGTAGGAGGAGGAGGAGGAGGAGGCGGAGGAGGAGGAGAAGGAGGAGAAGGAGGAGAAGGAGGGAGGAGGAGGAGGAGGAGGAGGAGGAGGAGGAGGAGGAGGAGGAGGAGGAGGAGGAGGAGGAGGAGGAGGAGGAGGAGGAGGAGGAGGAGGAGGAGGAGGAGGAGGAGGAGGAGGAGGAGGAGGGGGTCGCTGCGCCCCTCCCTTGAGCCCCTCCCTCCCCCGACCGCTGCCCCCGGGGAGTGGGGGCTCGGCTCTCTCCTGGCTGGCTCGGCACGCCCTGCCCGGCGGGCGCCGCCGACGAGGGAGGGCGGGCCCTCCGCGCGGACGTCCGAGGATTTTTGCCCCGCGTGCCCCGCCGCCCCTCGGGGCCTCCGCCATGAAGGCGCCGCGGAGCCACTCGGCGTCGGCGCCCGCGGGGGCGGCGGCGCCGACGAGACCTCGGGGCGGACTTCGGGGCGGCGGCCGCGCAGGAGCAGACGAGCGCGCTCCACCACTCGCGGAAGGAGCTGCCCCCAGATGGCTTGGGTCCGTCGCGGGGGAATATACAATTCGGCGGTGGACAAACCTCCCCTTAGTAAACCTCCCCTTAGTGAAAACGGCCTGGGACCGAAACCGACGGACCCGGACCCGCAAAAATGGCGGCCGCGACGCCCTCTCGCGAACCGAAAACGGCCAATTCCTTGATCGACGTGTCAGGGAAGGAGGTCTATCCACCTCCGGACAATCCATTACAACGAGGCACACGTGTGCTCTTGTTCGGGCGATTGGCGAGTGGACACTTCGCGAGTAGTGGAGCGCGCTCGGTGAGAGAGGCCATGCCGCGCGCTCGGGTCCCATCCGTGCTCCGGGCGGTGCCAGGCGTCGAAAGATCTGCAGAGACTGCTCCCGCGGGCTGAGCTTCCGAGGCTGGCCCAGGATGGAGGAAGGAGGAAAGCAGCGAGGGCGATGAGGATGATGGGCGTATTTTCCACCACCACTACCATGGGTCGGAGAGGGAGGAGGAGGAGGAGGAGGAGGAGGAGGAGGAGGAGGAGGAGGAGGAGGAGGAGGACCTCCTCATCCTCCCTTCTCCCCCGTTCTACATCTGGTAGTGGTCGTGGAACAAATGCCCATCAGAGGAGGGGGAGGACGATAAGGACGCCGATGAGCAAGACAGACGGGAAAGGGGGCGCGGGAAGCCGGGGGGAGGCGCGGAGGGGGGCAGGAGGCAGGAGGGAGGCGCGCAGGAGGAGGGAAGAGGGAGTGGAACTGTGGACGAGGAGGTGGACGAGGGCTAGGATTAAGTCGGGCGTGTCCCCCTACAGGGGGATTTTGGTCGAACAGTTAAACATACAACAACAAAAAAACAAATTGTCAAAAAATACTCAAAACATTGTCCCCTGACTATTTTTTGACTATTTTTCCCTACCTAGGCTCTGCCTAGAAAGGTTCTGACTTTCTTGGCTTAAAGGGGCCGGGCAGTGGAAATCGCCCCGGGCGGTTCCCCCAGTCCCCTGGGAGCCAAGCAAAAGCAACAGCAAAGGTAAAAGCAAACGCGTGGTTCCCCCAGTTGCGCTCCATGGGTGCCAAGCAAAAGCAACAGCAAAGGCAAACGTGAAGGCAAAAGCGAAGGCAAAGCAAAAGCATAGCATAGCATAGCATAGCGCAGCATAGCATAGCGCAGCATAGCATAGCATAGCATAGCCTACCCTAGCCTGGCCTAGCCCAGCATAGCATTGCGCAGCATAACATAGCATAACAAAGCAGAGCAGAGCAGAACAGAGCATAGCGCAGCACAACATCCACTGTTGCTGCTGCTGCTATATAGATGGATATATATATATATATATATATACATATGTACTTATGTGTGTGCGCACGTATGTTCCATGCATGTTGTCCGTCTGTGGGCCATCTTGAGCCCTTAGTGGGGCAACTTGAGCCCTTAGGATTCACGAAAGTTTCGCACATAGCACCGGCCGGGAGACATGAAACCCGACGTATTATCGCATGTCCGAAATGTCTTTCTACTACTACTACTACTACTACTACTACTACTACTACGCCTACTACGCTACTACTACTACTACTACTACTACTACTACTACTACTACTACTACTACTACTACTACTACTACTACTCTACTACTACTACTACTACTACTACTACTACTACTACTACTACTACTACTACTACTACTACTACTACTACTACTACTACTACTACTACTACTACTACTACTACTACTACTACTACTACTACTACTACTACTACTACTACTACTACTACTACTACTACTACTACTACTACTACTACTACTACTACTACTACTACTACTACTACTACTACTACTACTACTACTACTACTACTACTACTACTACTACTACTACTACTACTACTACTACTACTACTACTACTACTACTACTACTACCGCTACTGCTACAACTACGACGATGAGAAGAAGGATGAGGACGGCGTTTACCGCTCCTACTAATGTTGCTTTCCTAGAGGCTCCAACTCCTAGGTAGGGTCGCACTGGGATAATTGAATATTCCCCCTGTAGAGGGAAAGGCCCGACTTCAGACTAGGACGAAAGGAGGACCATGTGGAAGGGGAGGAGGGCGGGGGAGAAGGCTGACGACCGAGGGTGGCGAGGTACACGAAGAGAATACTGGGCACGAGTCATGAGGAGGGAGGTGGGGGGACGGAAGGGGGAAAAGGGGGGGAGCTGGACTCACAGGAGTTACTGCCGCGAGTCTCGAAGCGGGGATGCAATCGTCTCCAAGTCGAGGGTTGCGCAAACTGTCCTGCCAGGGAGGTACGGGAAGAGGTGGGGGGCGCCGAAGACGATAAGGAGGGGGGAGATGGAGGGGGGCGCCGAGGAGGGCCTCGCAGACACACTGGCAACGCGGCGAGATACTCCCACCCCATAGAAGAACACCAGCCCCATCTGGGGTACTTGGGAAAGCACAAGGGGTCGACGAGAAACTGGCTGGGTCGTGCAAGACACCGAAGATGTTCTGTGTGTCGCGATGCCTTGGATGCTTAACCTGGTCGCTTAGGGGGATGCCATACGACGGAAATGCAGAAGGGGGAGAGAAAAAGCAGCAGCAGGAGCCCGCACAGGAACAACATCAGGACCATCAGCAGGAGGAATGCGGAACAAGAGGGCGCTTCCGTTCCCCTATTGCTATGAAGTCGCGAGGTAAGGCTAAGACAACTAGCTAAATCAATGTTGATGGACCAGCCACCATGCTACCGGCAGTACGTGTGTACCAACAACCTTCATGCCAGCGGCTCACAACCTATGACGCAATTCTACCTAAGACTGTCGGTTGAGTCGGTCCCTTCCGTGTCGCACAAGCAGCCCACCACAAAACATGTTTGCTGCGAGGCCCCTTTCAACCGAGACAATATAAGGCACTTCTGGTCATTGTGCATCATGTGCGGTAGTGGCTGGGATTCGGTCGTACGATGCATGCTGCACGCGGTGTTCCAACAAACTGCGGTCCAAAGAAGCAGTCGCACGACGACCTCCGTCCGCGTGAGGGAATGACGTGCGCCCCGAACCTAAACCGATACCACAACTCCGTGGGCCTCTCCCAGGGTGCGTTCCGACCAGAATTTCGAGGCGAACCCAGCAGAGGGACGAGGGCCTCCCAAAAGGCCCAAAAGGCGAAAACGAGGAAGGGGTAGCGGTACCGGTACCTCGTCCTCCTCTAGAACATCTTGCCAACGCCTGTGCTGTGCGCATTGCGCCCGCACTGCAGACCTCAGCGCCATAGAGCCTGCGGGCTGCAGCGTGGAGACGAGCACCTGGCTGACCGTGTGCGCCCAGGGCGGATGAACCGCCACCGCGGACGGCAGCGCCCGCCGCGCAGCCTGCATCTTTGGGCAGGGGCCGACCGTCCTGGCATTCCCTCGGGCCTACCACGACATGCATCTGAGAACAAGTGGCAGTGCTATGGGGGAAACGATGTTCCTAGAACATCGAACCAACTGATGAAGACAGAACTGTCTCAGCCAAAAATGTTTGAGCAACCAGTCGCGCAGACCACAAGATTGCTTAGAACATTCCTCGGTGGGCCTACAATCAGGACGCCTCGCGACTGCTTGACGTTCCCCATGGCTGCTGCGCCGGCGCACGCCATGGGGCGGCTGCGACTTGCACGGCCGCCGCCGAGGGAGCGCGCGGCGGCAGGGCGGCCGTTTCCAGAGACAGCGGGCGCACCCCTTCTGGAGCTTTTGGAAGTCGTGGATCGACAAGTTCTGGAGCGGGTCCAAGGGCGACAAGACGGTTCCAGATGCTCTCAAACACTCCTCAGGACCTCCTAGGAAGCCAACGTCCTTTAACAACCTAAGGAAGATCAATGATGTGTGCATTTCCCCCTCTTCGCTTCCGCTGCGTGTTTGATGCGTCAAGGTGGCCCCAAGGTGGCCGAAGAGAGTTCGAAGAAGAACCCAAGATATCCCCAATACGGCCCCAAAACCGCCAAACATCGCCCCAAAAGACCCCCAAGAGGCCCCCCAAAGGCCGGCAAGAGGCCCAAAGAGGCTCCCCGAAACACCCAAGACGCTCAAAAAGGCCCTCGGGACCGCGAAGTGGCCGCCAAGACACACCAACAGGCCTTCAAGAAGCTCACAAAAGACATCCGAAGAGACTCCGGGAGGCACCCAAGAAACCACTGGCCCTTCTGCTCGCCCTTTTCCTCCTCCTCCTCCTCCTTCTCCTCCTCCTCCTCCGCCTATTCCTCTTCCTCCTCCTCCCTCCTCCTCCTCCCCCTCCTCCTCCTCCTCCTCCTTCCTCGTCGTCGTCGTCGTCCTCCTCCTCCTTCCTCGTCGTCTCCTCCTCCTCCTTCCTCCTGCCTCCTCCGCCCTCCTCCACCTCCTTTTCATCCTCCTCGTCCTCCTCGTCCTCGTCCTCCTCTCCTCGTCCTCCTCCTCGTCCTCCTTCTCCTCTCCTCCTCTTCCTCCTCCTCCTCCTCGCCCCCCCCCCCCTCCGCATCCCCATCCTCCTCCGATTTCTCCTCCATCCCCCTCTTTTGGGGGCATGACGGTTTCCCCTGCCCTTGGTTCCTCTGCGTGCCCCCCCACGCTCCTTATCAAGGCAACTCGTCCGGGTATAATGGCTGGCTGCTGGATGGGCTGGTGGGGATACTTTTTGTTCGCGAGCGCAAATGGACGGGCCGCGCGCCGTCCAAAGCTATACAGCTAACAAGAAAGAGCCTCTGGCCGGGGCGGGCCGCGCGGCGCTCACGGAGGGGGTGCCGTCGGCAGCTAGCAACCGCTGGGCCAGGGGGGGAACTGCTTGGGGTCGCGACCGCGACCGGGCACCAGCACGGCGTCGGAAAAAGTCGTGCCACGTGCGGAGGCCGGAGATCGCGGCGCAAGTGTCGCCGGCCAGACGCGGGGAAAAAGGGACCACTACACAACGCAGCGGCTGCGCAAGAGCGGCGAAAACGAAGCGAAGCGGGAGAGAACGACACGAACGAAGAAGAAAGCGAAGAAAGCGGAAGAACGAGGAGGCCAGAACAACCACGAACGGAGCGAGAAAGAGGAACACACGCGGCGCAGCTCAGAGGTGAATGACCGGGTAGGTGACCACCATGGCCTCGTTGTACTTCGAGAACTCGACAGGTGGGGTTACGCGAGGCGTGAAGAATTCCACCAGCACCATCCACCAGGACCCGGTCACTGCACACACACACACACACATATTGGTGAGACGATACTTCGGCAGAGTGGGTAATTACGGGTGTACCGTGCACCTTCTGCAGTGCTCCACAAGAACACAGACGCCAGAAAGAACACGACAAGCCGAAGTATCGGCCGCGAAACCACGAACTTGCACAATCGCCCTCCAAAGGCAGCCCTCTCCCTCTCGCTGGACCACAAGAAGGGCAACGACAAACGGAGAACTGGCCCATGGGGGGGAAGGCGAACATCGACCTGGAATCGGCGATACATCGCTGATATATCGGCAACAGGCTCTCGGGGTGGACTATCAGGCTCCCATCGGTGATCAAGGGTCGATGGAGGGTAGATGCATCCCCCCTGCGCATATTCCCCCCCTACTCGCCATCGCTCGGACGTCCATTCCCTGTGTTTTTTTTTCGGTTTCGTGCGTGGTTTTTCCCCATATCCTAAGGATTGGGGTTCTTGTTATTACTCTGACGCCTCCCACTGCTCATCCTTCCTCCCGCTCGCGCCTCCCTCCTCCCAATGATAATCACCAGATAAGACAAGACAAGATAAGATACTACAAGATAAGATAAGATAGCACAAGATATGATACGGTAAGATAAGATATATGACAAGGTAGGATAACAGATAAGATAAGACAGCCTATGACAAGATAAGATACTACAAGATAAGATAAGATAGCACAAGATATGATAAGAAAAGATTTCAAGATAATATAAGATAAGTTAAGCTCACACTCACACTCTCTCATGATCACAAAACGCTGCCAGGGGCATCATTTGGGAGCCCCAAGGGGGAGCCACCCTGGCTGATCTCACGAGCCCGTTCGCGCCGATTTTGGTGGGGCGTCTCAGCTAGAATTGCCGTTTGGCGCCCCCAACATGTATCTCTTGAGAGCCTCATGGTCACAAAACGCTGCCAGGGGCATCATTTGGGAGCCCCAAGGGGGAGCCATCCTGGCTGATTCACGAGCCCGTTCGCGCCGATTTTGGTGGGACGTCTCAGCTAGAATTGCCGCTTGGCGCCCCCAACATGTATCTCTTGAGAGCCTCATGGTCGCAAAACGCTGCCAGGGGCATCATTTGGGAGCCCCAAGGGGGAGCCACCCTGGCTGATCTCACGAGCCCGTTCGCGCCGATTTTGGTGGGACGTCTCAGCTAGAATTGCCGTTTGGCGCCCCCAACATGTATCTCTTGAGAGCCTCATGGTCGCAAAACGCTGCCAGGGGCATCATTTGGGAGCCCCAAGGGGGAGCCACCCTGGCTGATCTCACGAGCCCGTTCGCGCCGATTTTGGTGGGACGCCTCAGCTAGAATTGCCGTTTGGCCCCCCAACATGTATCTCTTGAGAGCCTCATGGTCACAAAACGCTGCCAGGGGCATCATTTGGGAGCCCCAAGGGGGAGCCACCCTGGCTGATCTCACGAGCCCGTTCGCGCCGATTTTGGTGGGACGCCTCAGCTAGAATTGCCGTTTGGCCTCCCCAACATGTATCTCTTGAGAGCCTCATGGTCACAAAACGCTGCCAGGGGCATCATTTGGGAGCCCCAAGGGGGAGCCACCCTGGCTGATCTCACGAGCCCGTTCGCGCCGATTTTGGTGGGACGCCTCAGCTAGAATTGCCGTTTGGCCTCCCCAACATGTATCTCTTGAGAGCCTCATGGTCACAAAACGCTGCCAGGGGCATCATTTGGGAGCCCCAGGGGGGGGTCCACCAGGGGCTTCATAGTCACCAAACGCTGCCAGGGGCAGCATTTTGGCTTCCCAAAGAGGAGTCGACCCGGGCCTCCTAGTCGCCAGACACTGCCAGGGGCACCATTGGGATTCAGACTCGCACCCAGACTCACTCATACACAAGCTCACTCACACTCAGATTCATGTCTTCAGAGTCAGGCACACGCAGACGTACCCATACTCAGACTCACCCACACTCAGGCTCACCTAACCCAGACTCAGTCAGAAGCCAGTAGCGAAGAGAGCAGCGAGGAGAGAGAGAGAGAGAGAGAGAGAGCGAGAGAGAGAGAGAGAGAGAGAGAGAGAGAGAGAAAGAGAGAGAGAGAGAGAGAGATAGAGAGAGAGAGAGAGAGAGCGAGAGAGAGAGCGCGCGAGGGAGCGCGAGGCGCTGAGCGCGAGCGCGAGCGCGGCGCGAGCGCGAGCGAGATGAGAGAGAGAGAGAGAGAGAGAGAGAGAGAGAGAGAGCGAGAGAGCCGAGCGAGCGAGCGAGCGAGCGAGAGAGAGAGAGAGAGAGCGAGAGAGAGAGAGGAGAGAGGAGAGAGAGAGAGAGAGAGAGAGAGAAGAGTAGAGAGAGCGAGAGAAGGAGAGAAAGAGAGGAGAGAGAGAGAGAGAGCAGAGAGAGAGAGAGAGGAAGCGAGAGAGAGGGAGAGGAGAGAGAGAGAGAGAGAGAGAGAGGGGGAGTTGAGAGAGGAGACAGGCGAGAGAAAGAGAGAAGAGAGAAGAAAGAGAGAGAGAGAGAGGAGAGAATAGAGAAAAGAAAGAGAGAGAGATAGAGATAGAAGAGAGAGAGAGAGAGGAGAGAGAGAGAGAGAGAGAGAGAGAGAGAAAGTGGAGAGAGAGGGGGGGGGGAGAGAGAGAGAGAGAGAGAGAGAGAGAGAGAGAGAGAGAGAGAGAGAGAGAGAGAGAGAGAGAGAGAGAGAGAGAGAGAGAGAGAGAGAGAGAGAGACCGGACAAGTAGGCGGACCAGGGTCCGTCCGCGAGGCGCACTGCGGTGCGACAACCCGCCAAACACTATTTGCGGCGGTGCAGCCTTGAGATACGAGGGCGGGCAACAAACCCCCTCCCCCGGCGCAATGCGACTGACGCTACAGACGGCGGACAGACAGTGAAGATCTCACGTGTCAGACCGCGTGACGAAGAAGGCCCCAACAAGAAAGGCGACGTGCGGACACGTGGCTAGGCGGCTTGGCAGACCGCCAGTTGGGCGCTTGGCCGCAACGCGGCGCGCAGGGACGGGGCACCCCCCGCCCCCACGCCCTGACACCGTGGACGCGGGGCCACGCGTGCACACGGGCAGGCAGAATGGCGGAGATTAGCGCGGGGCTCCAGGCGGAGCGCCGCGGAGCGATGACAGCATAGCATGGAGGGTGAGTGGCGGCGCAGCACCATCGGGCGAGGGTGTAAGCAGCTCGGCGAAGGCACGACCGGCGCGGTGGAGGCGCTGGAGCAGAGGGCCTTGACGGGCTTGAGCAGCGGCAAGGTCGGCGGCGAGAGCAGCACACCTCTGCTGGAGAGCGGCCATAGACTGGGACAGCTCGGCTTCGCGGTCGGTGAGGGGCGGCTGCTCTGTGCCTGCGGCCGCGGGCCTCGTGGCGGGGACGAGGTCATCGGTGCGCCTGGCCAGGTGGTGGACCAGCGCGGTGCGGCGATCCGTGTGCTGGCGGCCGTCGCCCTTGCGAGGCGACTGGAGGGCAACGCGCGGTCCCAGGGCTGAAGCCGCTAGGGCCACGCCCCGTGAGGACGGAGGAGCCGCAGCCTCGCACCCAGCAACAGTAAAAGCGTGGACGGGGTGCGACGGCCTGACTGGCTCAGTGCCCTGCGGGGGGGCTGGAGCCGCCCCCGCGGGCTGGCGCTGGTGGGGGGACGGGGTGGGTGGCACGGGGGGACCAATCATGATGCCGTGCGAGGGCTCGGAGGTCGGCCGCGTGGTCGGGTGGCGTCTCGATGAAGCGGCATCGTCGGCAGCGTGGGGTGTCGGCGGGGCGTCGTCTATGCTGCCACTCAATCCGAGGGGATCATAAAGGTCCTCGTCGGCGTCTTGACGGTGAGCGACGTCATCATGTGGGTGCGATGTCGCTCTCGGTGGCGGAGTCGAGGTGGGCGTCGAGAGGCTGCCCGACGGGGCAGGGTTGGCGCTGGCTGGCCCGTCGTCCAGGAAGTCTAATCCCCCGCCGAAGCCGAACGGGTCGTCCTCCTGTTCGTCGTGCATCGCCCGTTGGGCCTCGGCCCAGAGCTCATCCGGGTTCTGCGGGATGTATGGTCCAGCCGCGGGTGGTGCCTGGTCCGACAGCAGGGGGTTCGGTTCCATTTTGCTGAGTTCCGCTGCTGTAAACCCAGCCCTGCGGTGTGGGAGCGGCAGAGTACGGTGTCTGCGCTCGTAGATAGCGACAGCGACCCCATGAAGCACGGTCGCTTGGCGATGTCGTGTTTTGGCAGCTTCAACAATGTCGTCGGGGAGGTTGTGCGTGCGTGCCGCCGCTGTGGCAAGGGCGTCGGCCTGACGGTTGAACTCCTCCGCGATGGGCCCGATGAGCCCAAGGTCGATGCCCAGGTCTCCCAGGTGGCTGGCGATTTTTTCGACGCGAAACATGTTGGGCTTGGCCATAACACATCGGTGGATCTTTTCCCAGAGCTCCGCGTGCGTGCCCTGCGGCGCTGGATGTCCGTCGATGATGCTTTGGAACCCATCGACCACCGCCTGGTTGTCCACGAAAACGTGCACGGGCCGTTCGGCACATGCCGTAAGGTGGACAATGGCGAGGGTCTCCGCAACCTGGGCGTTCTGCGTTAGGCCGTGAACGCGTGCACTGTAGTTCATGCGGTGGTCGATGCCGTAGTAGACGCCGTAACCCGCTCGTGCTAGCAATGGGATGGCTTGGTTGGTGCACGCACCGTCCGTGGCAGCATAGACCCATGTCCAACCAGTGTCGTAGTCAAGGTAGGTGGTGTAGGTGTCCTGGGCTGAAGCCGCAGGATCACCATCAGGGGAGGGCCGCGGAATGGGCTGTGGCAGCGGGTCCCTCGCGAGGTCGGCCTGCAGGTCGAGGAGGGCTGGGTCTTCGTCGAAGAGCCCGCAGTGTCTTGTGTGCGGCGGAAGACGGGCCCACTGGTCGTCACTGATGAGGGTGGTGAGAGGGAGTCTTTCTCGGGCCCAGCACTTACAGTCGCGGACAGTGTGCTCCTGAGTTTCCTCTTCCTCGTCACAGTAGCGGCACATGGGGCTGGGGTCTGCCGACGTGTTTGATCGGGATCGTCGCTGTTGGGTGTGGTCCCCGCCCGACAGGTAGTTCAGGAGGAGCGCCAGCTGCCAGGCAGTGCATTTGGCTGCTCCTTTAGTTCGCGCGAGCCACGTGCTGGCGAAGAGGTCAAGGCCCTGTCTGACAGAGGCGAGGTAGCCAAGGTCGTGTCGCCGTGGCTTGATCCTCCGCAGAAATGCCCTGCGTTGTGAGGCCCGCAGCATGTGCAGGAAGGCGTTTTGGGGTAAATTCAGCCAGCTGATCGGGCAGCCCCAGTCGTCGTACATGATGCCAAATGTGGGCCAGGTCCATCGGAGCTGCTGGAGCGACTGGACGAGTCGCCCGACGGGTCCTCCACCAAACAGGGTCTGGACGTGGTGTTGGAGGTCTCTGGCGAGCCCGCAGAGTGTAACGTCGCGGTTAACCTGTCGCCGCAGGCACAGGAATGCTTCACGCTGCGTGATGGCGTCGATCTCAAGGGCGTGTCCCGGCACGCACACGGCCATGAGAGTCCAGAACTCGACCCACTTGTTCCCCTTGGGGCGGATAGCCGCCTTGAGGGCGTGGTTGTAGGCAGTCTTGGCTGGGCCTGATGGTGCTTGAATGTCGGTGCCCGTGGTGCAGACGCTGGCAGCCAGGGATCGGGCGTGCCGCGCCTTGATAAGCATCGGCGACGGGAGCTTGCCAATGCGCGGCAGGCGGATAGTCGCCCTCCGTACACGGGCGTCTGCGGTGGCCGTGAGGTTAAGCGCGGCTGGAGCCGGCGCTGCCTCTGCGTTGATGTAACTCCCGACGAGCTTGAAGGAATCGACCACACGTAGGGGGCGATCCGCCAGTGTGAGCTGGGTAACGGCGGCGTGAAGCTCGTCGGTGAGCGCCCACCCTGCCACTTTACCAGGGTGAATGCGTTGACCTGAGAATCGATCAAACTTGGCGGTTTCGTCGAGAGATTTCTGCAGCTCAGAAGCGGTGTGGGTAGTGGAGTTGCTGTCGTCAACGAAGGTAGTGCTGAGTGATCGAGGAACGTATCGGTGCTGCCTCTTTGTCCACACGCACATGAGCAGCTTGATGTCATCCAGGGACCACGAGCTGCCCTGGAGGTGACCGTTTGTCCTGGCCAGGTCCCTGGAGTACGCTCCGTTCATGCGGATGTAGCGTTTGTGGTGTCTGTAGAAATTTCGGCGGACAGTAACGATGTCTTGTGGACACCCCGCGTGCAGCGCAAGGTTTAGACAGATGTCCGTGATGAGGTAGTCGAAGCACTTCTGTCGGTCAAGGGCAGCTCCAGCTAAGGGGAGGAGTAAAGTCCTGGCGTGTTCGATGCGCAGGGCGAGAGAGGTGCTGACATCCCCAATGGTGGCTTTGGGAACAGCGCCGAAGCTCGTGGCATGGGTCCATCCTTGCCGCCAGGTCGTGAGGCTACGGTAGGCCGGCGCTTCCCACGCATACATCCACACGGAAAGAACCGAGAGAAGTCGTTGGTCCGTCGGGAGTTCCCCTCGGCCTTTTCGGAGGCACGGGTTTGGC
Organism: Prorocentrum cordatum; assembly: GCA_963575745.1. Lineage (NCBI taxonomy): Eukaryota > Dinophyceae > Prorocentrales > Prorocentraceae > Prorocentrum > Prorocentrum cordatum. The sequence goes on from CAUYUJ010019046.1 coordinate 161,404, forward strand.
ACGTGCAGGAGGGGCTCGGGGATGGTGCCAGTGCGTTGCATAGCACGTAAGACGCTGGCGAAGAGGCGAAGGATGTCGTCGGGTAACTCCTTAGCCTCCTTAGTTGTCCAGCCGTCGAGTCCCCCCGCGCGGCGCGGTGAACGGGTGCGAATGAAGTGGATGAGTTGGTCGTCGGTGAGGTGGAAGGGGGCTGCTGGTGATGGCGTAGGCAGCTCTTGGCGGTATTCGTCGTAGAAGTCCGCCCACGTCGGCATAGCTTCGGCGTCATGGCCCGCGCGAGCGCGGTACCTGCCCAAGATGGGCTCCCAGGTGTCGACCATGAGCTTAAGCATGTCTTTGGTGTTGGCAACAATAGCGTTGGCGGGGAGGGCGTCGGGAACCTGGGCAGGTGGTGGGCCACGAGTGTGGCCGTCGTCGTTGTCCGTGTCGAGCGAACTACCGTCGCTGGGGCTGAAGCCGCCGGCGTCGGTGTCGGCGTCACTATCGTCCGTGCTAGCTTGGTCAGGGTTGAAGGCGGTGGTGTCGCAGTGGAGCTGTGCATCGTCGGGAGTGGTAGGCGTGCGGAGATACGCCGTGGGCGAGCAGTCGGCAGCCCGTGCGTATATGGCCGCCTTTCGCCCGCTTGGCTCGCGGACACCCTCAGCCCAGATCTTGATGCGTTCAGCTTTGGCTCGGTTTGCACGTCGCGCCAGCTCCGAGTCTAGGTTTTGGATCAGACGATCTAGGTGCTCTCCGCGTGGTGCTGGCATGTCGGGGGCCCAGGCATCAGGAAAGGCCAGGAGGGCCGTGGGGCGCAGCTTGTGGCAGAGAAGGCGGGCCGCGGTCCACGTGCAGTCGATGCGTTGCGCCAGGTGCGGCGGGATAGCACGGCAGTCCATATGATGGTGCTGTCCGATGAAGCGAAGCTCGCAAAGTTGCCGATGGAGCTTGCGAAGGCGGTTCATGTGAATCGTGGAAGCTCCGTAGGTGGGAAAGGCGCGGGGGACGGCGGGTCGCTCCTCGAACGTGGGTGTGAGCCCGTGCATGGTAGGGGCCTTCTTTTTTGGGTGGTCTGGCGGTGGGGGCGGCAGGTCCCGCAGCCGGGTGAGATGGTACTCATGGCTGGCCTCGTTTGCCAGGGCGAACATGCGTTCCACATCGTCGCGTGTGTCAGCCTGCTCCATGCGGTCGTGGTATCGTCCTGCGATGAGGGTCCCTAATGCCTGAAGTTCGTGGTCCTCATGAGCTCCGTCGTTTGGAGGGTAAGGCGTGGGGGCCAGAAGGCGTGGGGCCGTGTGATCGAGGCGGCTAAGGTCGAGTGTGACCTGCAGGCCAACATGGGACTTCGCTGGCAAGTCACGCAGATAGCAGAAGTCGGTGACAAGGGATCGCGCAGCTTGGTTGGCGATGATATAATCGATGCGCGAAGTGCGGGGGCACTTGGTGACGCGGTCCCAGTCAGGGATATTGCCATATGTGTGCATGGTGTGGTCTGGTGTGCCTTCAGCGACGTTAAACCATCCGTGCTGCATCATGTGCAGCAGATGTGGATTGTCGTCGATGTTCGTGTTGGCGTCCATGCAAATGAAATACGGGGCTGAGCCGACCCTCGCGGCGGCGCAATCAGCAAGCCGAAACAAATCGGTGCTGTCCCCTCCAGCGACCCCGTAGAGGCTCGCAATGTAGATCCCAGCGGGACCGTGGTTGTTTCGTCGCCGCCTGCGGCGGTGCTGGGTGCAGAGCGGGAGGAAGGCCTCGTGCCATCGTTTCTTGGCCTTGAGGGTGGCGATACAGGTCGCAATGTCGTCGACGGTGGAGTCGACGATGGCGTCCTTAGAGAGGATGGCGACCCCACCCGAGGCGCCGGTGTTGCCCTCGACCGTGTGGTCCGTGCCACCGTGAGCAGCTTTGCGCTGGGCACGCGCCAGATCCAGGTCAGGTCCCAGACTGGCCTGGTATCCTCCGTGGTGTGGATTGGCGGCGTTGGTAGCGATGGCTTGCCTGGTAGGCTTGGCATGTCGGGTCTCCTGCAGTGCTATGACTGCGGCGTTGTGGTCGACACCTAGAGCGGTGATGGTTGGCCAGTTCGCTGGGAGACTCGTGATGTTGAGGCTGACGAGGTGGATGGAGCGACCTGGCCCATCTCCGTCGGTGGAGCTGGGGTTAGCACGCCCCGCACGGTGGAGGGCAGCCTGGCCGTCACCCAGGTAGAAGGCTTGGCCACAGTAGGAGCTCATGGCGTCGCGGCAGATTGGCTTGGACGGGGCTGAAGCCGCCGTCGGGCCAAAAGTATAGGCAAGGCATGGTCGACGCTGCGCCGGGGGGGGTTCATAAACATCGGCAAAACTGCCTCGAAAAATCCTCCTCACTCCTGTACCGTGGGGGACGGAGGGAGGAGAGGTGAGACGGCAGCAGGGGGAGAGGGAGGCGACTCCTCGATCCGCCCTGCCGAGCTCAAGAGCAAAAGCAAACCAGCGGCGGCAGCTCGGCGCGGCAGCGGCGCAGCGCGCGCGCAAATACTGCGCACGCGACACCGCTGGTCCGTCCTGCGGCGGCGCGCCCGCCCCGTCAGTGCCGTGATGAGCAGCATCAGCTGGAACAGCTTGTTCGTGTGCACCCTCCGCGCTCGCCTCGGGCGGTGGGCCCTGTGGCTGCGGCGGCGCACGCCCTGCCAGCGCGTCAGCCACTAGCTGGGCGTGGCGAGCGGCGCGGTCGGTGGCCTGGCGCTGAGCCTCGTCCATGCCCGCTGCCGTGAGGCACGCGTTGCGGACAGGGCTGACTCCACGCGGGGCCGCCGCTGCCGCGGCAGCGGCTGAGGTGGCGGGGCCGCCGCCGTGGCTCAGAGGGGGCAGCGGTGCGCCGCCGCCGAAGCCCGCCGCGAGGCCCTTGACGGAGTACTTGTGCTTGAAGGGGTCGAAGGTCGGCGCCTCGTCGAAGGCGACGACAACGCGGGTGGGCGGTGGCAGCTCCTGGTCCGTGGACGGCGTCGGCTCGAGGTCGACCTCGCCAGGTTCGATGGCGCTGGCACCGAAACGTGGCACCACCTCGGAGGCTTGGCCGTCAGCCTGAGTCTCGCGGGGCGGCGAGCTCGTGGAGCTCCCAGGGGGCTTGCGCGAGCTGTGGCGGCTGCAGGACCGGCTGCGCGGGACGCGCCCGCCCGTGTGGCGGTCACGTGGCGAGGCCACCTGGGCGTTAGCGCGCGCAGAGTCCGCCCTGCTCGGGGAGCGGATCGGCGCTGCGCAGGGTGTTGGGCTGGGCGGGCGGGAGCCGCCTGTGCCGCCCGCCGCCGAGGCTGCAGCCTGGTCAGGGTCGACGGCGTCGGGCCGGGGGCTGACGTGGTGGGCACTACCCTCGCTGTGCCGCGGGGAGGCGCTGTGGTGCGCCTGGGTGTGCGTGAGGACGAGCGGGACGAGCGGCTGCCGCTCGCGCTCAGGGGGGGCAGGTTTTGCCTGGGCAGGGCGCAGCGCTGCGGCCACGTTTGGCGGGGGCGTGTGTTGGCGCGGTTGCCAGGCACGCACGTTCGCCTCGCGCCATCCTTCGGGGCGCCCTGTCCTGCCACGGCTTGGTGCAGCCCCCTGGGCTGAAGCCGCAGGGGGTGCCACTGCGGGCTGGTTGCTGGCGGTGCTGTCGTGGCGGCCTGGGTAATGGCCCCAGGCACGCGTGGACCCTGGCACGGGCGAGGTGGCCCGTGGGGGAGCCTGCCCGAGTGCACGCGGGTAGCCGACGACCGCTGGGTGCACCCTGGCGTGGGGGGCGTGGCCGTAGCTGGAGGCGGCTGCTCCTGCCGCCGCGGGCCTGGCACCAATGGGGCCACGGTGATAGGCGGCGCCCCCGCCGTACACCGCGCTGTCGCCTGTCGGGACGCGCGCGGGAGAGCGGTTGCGTGGCGTGCTCGGCTGACCTGCGTCGCGTTGGTCGCGCTGCTGGGTGCGCTGCTGGTGCTGTTGGTAGCGCTGCTGGTCGGCTCTCGAGAGCGGGCGGGTGTCGGGGAGGATGGGCGGCACGTCGGGCCGCCGCCAGCCCTGATAGACGTGCTCGAAGGCATGGTCTGGGTAAGTCTCCCCGACGGGTGAGTAGCGCCGTACATGCTCCACGAAGTCAATGTTCTGCGGCTCGGGGAGCACCGTGATGTTCACAGCCCGCTGGTGCGCTGGTCCATAGAGACAGAAGCTACCACGGTTGCTGCGGTCGTGGTTCAACTCGGCTTCGGTCGTGGCACGACTCACCATGGCGTCACAGAGGCGCATGTCGTAGTCGAGAGCTTGAGGCCCAGGGCCGCCCTCGGCATCCCAGTACAGTACCACATCTCGCCAGCGCGTGCGGGTAGTGTGGATGCGCTCGGCGATAGACTCGCAGACGGTCCTGACTGTGACACGATCCCTGTGCATGTTGGTGATGGCTAGGGAGTAAGGTCGGCGGACCGCTTTGTTGAAGATGAAATCCTCCTTGAGGGCCTGGTGAGGGCCGAAGAGCACGTAGCCTTCCTTCCACAGCGGTTGGTCGGGAGACGGGTCTTCAGGCATCCCCGTTCCTGTGAACCCTGGTGGCCGCCTCGTGCCGTCGGGCAATCCCTGCTTGAGGACGCGACGCGGCCTCGGTGGTAGATACCATTGACCCTGGTATCCTGCTTGGCCTGGTTGCGGAGGCTCCCCCCCGGGGCCTGAAGGCGCTCGGGGGGGTTCCTTGAGGTCGTGCTGGGCTGGCGCGTTGCCGTATTGGCGGGCGAGGATGTGCGGAGGCATCCCTGTGGCACGGACGTCGAACAGGCTGTGCGGACGAGGCGGATGCGGGCATCTGCTGGAGAGGCAGCATGTGTCGGAGTCCCTGTTGTCGGTGCTGTACGCACACGTCCAGCTGTTGCAAGAGTAGTCCGTGGACCAGTCCATGGGTGCACGTAGTCCGCTGAGGGAGCAGTCCGGGCACGTTGGTTGGCCCGAGGTGCCGAGCTGCGTGTTGCGGCGGGCAGCACAATACTGACAGCATTGGAATCGGCACTGTAGGCAAGTCCAGCGTCCTGGTAGGGGCGGGAACGCTTGCTCGTCGGTGGCTGCGTCGTCTGGGTGGGGTCGGGGTCGATCCCACAAGGGCCAGACGTCGGCGAACCAGGACTGGCCTGTAGTGCGGACCACCTCCGCGGGGAGGCGAGCGTCGTCAGCATGGCGCTCGATCCACTGGGGCCCCAGGTCCGCTGCGATCATGACCGTGCGCCAAGTGTCGTCCGCCTTGACGTGGACTTGGGTCGGTGCCCAGAGCCTGGTAGTGGTATCGCCATGGTCGTGGTGAAGGATGACCCAGCCATCGCGACCCGCAACCGCAGGGTCGATAACGCGGTGGCCCACAACGGTCGCCCCCCACGGTAGGTAGGCGCCATCGTGATGCTCGCCCGGGTCAAGCCAGACCTCGACGCCAGGGGCGTTCACACGGGCCCGCACATCGCGGACGTGGAAGGCGAGGACGTGGTAGGCGGTCGGCTCCTCTTCCGTCTCGATGTGCTCCCACGTCTCGATGTCGCTGCTGTCAGAGGTGGAGTTTCCGCCGCTCTGCCGTGACGAACGCGAGGCGGATCGCCGTGAGCGGGCATGGCCTCGGGCGAGGGCGGCGGCCGCGCTGATGAGGGACGGCGTACGGCGGTCGTCGGCTCCCGATGTCGTCGATGAGCGGTCTGGACTGTGTCCCAGGGCGGCACCTGGCTGATAGGTGTGCGATGGGCCAGACGCGGCCCCAGGGCTGGAGCCGCTGGGGCGCGGCGCTCGTACGTCGGACTGCCCCCGCACGGGAACGGCCTGCAAACCAGTGTACACCAGGTCGATCAGTGGCTGCGGGTCCAGCTGGAGCTTGCGAAGCGAGGCGCGCGGACGGGGCTGGTTGGGGTCGGCCCTGGTGGCTGCTTCGGTGTCGTAGTGCTGTGTAGCCCATGCTCGCGCTGCCTCTGGCGAGTATAGTGCCTGCGGCGGTGGCCACGCTGCCGCGGTGTCCAGCCGGCGCCAGGTGTTTGCTTCCTGGTCGCGGGCTTCAGCCGCCTCGCGGAGGTCTGGGTGATCGAAGCCGGCAATGTGGAGGGCGTGCGTACAGTCGCCCATGCCATAGGTGTGTGGGAGGGCACGGCACCTGGAGGCAGCTTCGGTGGGGGCACACCAGTCCATGCGGATGAGGAGGCCCAGGACCCGTGGGTAGATGAGGCGCGCTCCGTGAGCCTCCCCTTTCACGAAGTTGTGCCAGTTCTCACCGCGCGGCGGTTTGGTAGCCTCGCACATCCAGAGCGCGATGGGTCCCCAGGCGAGGGTGTCGTCTTCGAGGCTGCAGGGCGGGTGAGGCGGCACCGCGTACCACGCGGCCAGCGACGGGTGCACACTCACGTACGTGCGGCCGACATTTGTGGCGGTTCGACCCTTCGCTTCACGGCGGGGGCCCGGCAGGAGGTGACCTCCGTTGAAAGCGAGACGAGCCGCAAGGTCGCCGCGGGTCCCGTGCCAGAAGACCGTGGGCGTGTCAGTGGTGGGTTCACGGAGGTCCCACGTGAGGTAGGGGAAGATCGTCTCGCCTGAGTTCCCACCCGAGTCTTCCAGCACCCAAGTGAGTCGGTTCGGGGGCCTCTGCATGATGTCAGTCCACGGCGCCAACGCTTGGAGCGTTGGGTCATGGGTGAATCGAGGATGGTCGTAGAGTCGCAGGGCGTCTTTGATGTCCTCTGTAGTCACGCCACTGTTACCAAGCGCAAAGCCGTTCTGGTACAGGGAGGTGAGGATGCTCGTCGGCGGCACGGGGACCGCTGGGTCGCGCTGGATGGTGCTGCGTAAGTTGCGCGTCGGTGGCCTGAGGGCTGGGTGGGGCGTACCAGGGCCTGGAGGCGCCTGGGGCCTGGCGGGTGATGCGTAGCGTGCTCGCCGTCGTGGTGGTTGGGTGTCCATGTCGGAAGAGGAACCACGAGCATCTGCATGTCGGAAGATGGACCACGGGCTGTCGAGGGTGCGCTCACGTGTTTCACTTGCCTCGGCGTCGGTGGCCTGAGCTGTGGCGTCTTCGTGAGTCGGCGGGTTGCCAGAGGCCGCGCCGCTTGTGGGGCCGTCTCGCGGGGACGGGCTGGTCGACCGTGGTGTGACAGACGAGGCTCGCGATACCGCGGCAGTGACTTCAACAATGGCGGCGGTGGTGGCGGTGGTGACATCGGCGACTGCGGCGGCAACTGCAGCAGCATAGTGTTCCTGTAGCAGCGGGTGTCGAAGAGAATGCACGTGCTGGCTCTCGGGGTCGTCGGGATGCGTGCGCGGCATTGTGTGTGTGGCCTCATCGCGCGGCCTCCTGATCGGTTGGCAACAGCGGAGGCACCACTGGGCCGTGGGTGAGTCCAGGACGCGCGCACAGATGCGGGCTCCTACGTGTCCGACGGCTCCTTGAGCGAGAAGTTTGGCGCCGACCAGGAGAAGACCGCAAACCACTCCGCCTGTGGCAATAGCTCCGAGTTTGCCGCTGGCCCATTTCAGGGCACCCCAGAGGCCAGACCCGACTGCGCTGGCTCCGCCCGAGACGATGTCTCTGAGTTTGGCACTGGTCCACTTGAGAATACCCCACAAGGCGGGCGCGGCGTCGTATGCTGTTGTGCGTCGGGGCGTAGTGGACACGGATGGGCCTGGTGCCGCAGCTTCACGGCGTCGTCGCTGCCGGTAGCTGGGGTCTCGGCTCGGTGTCGGCAGGTACCCGTCGATCTGGTCCTTGTACGGCATGGCTACCACGATGGCATACGTGGCCACGAAGAGGCAGATGAGACAGCCGCAGCGTCGGGAGGCCGCTGCGCTGTGCGGGGCCTCGTAGGAGCCGCTGGCGTCAGGGCTCGCGTCCTCGATGGGATCATTGTCGATGCCAGCCTGCCAGTGGTCGACGGCGCTGGAGTTGGAGTCAGTCGCGTTAGCTCGGCAGACAAGGGTGCGGGGCGGGGTCCTGCCACCTGAGGTCTGAAGACGCCCAGATCCAGCCAATGCTGCAGCGGGGCTGAAGCCGCCACTGCGCGGGCTGGTGAGAGCTGGCAGTGCAGTGGAATGGCTTGTCTCGTCGGCGGCGGTGGCGCCTTCGGCGTCGCTGAGCTGTGCGCTGGGGTCGGCCTGGGCCGAGTTGATGGGCGCACTGCTGTGCGACAGGGGGCGCCCTGTGTAGGGTTCGCTGTCACGGTCGCGCTGGGCCGTGTCACCTGGCGGTGTCGTGCCGTCGAGGTCCTGGGTTTCCGTGTCGTGGATGGAGTCGTTCTGGCTATCGTCCGACACGTGGAACGAGTCCAGGGATATGTTGCTGATATCGCTGGCAGCGGCGTGCTGGAGCAGAAGCGGTTCGGCGTCGGCCGCGGGCTGGTCACACGTGGCGTCCTGGGCGAGGGGGCCAGCTGGCGGTAGTAGGTATAGCGGTTCGTTCGGTGCCGCGGCGAGCTCCGCCTCGACAAGCGGCTGCAGGTCTGGCTGGTGGTGCGGGATCGCATCCACAAGATACGCCAGGGCGTCTTGGTCGGGCGGCGGGAGGCCTCTTGGCAGCAAGGCGTGGGCCCGTGAGAGGTATGGCGGCAGTGGTGCCGCGAAAGCCTCAGGGCCGACGAGCTGGGCACGAGCGCACTGGCATTCCAGAAGGAGGCCAAGGTAACGGGTGGGGTACTCGTGGCTGCCCTGAATACGAGTGAGGTTGCGGTTGGTGCGCTGTCTGTCGGGGCCCGCTCTGTGCCAGATATCCTCGCGCATGTCGAACGCGGTGCGGTGGCGCAGGGCGTCGTTTTTCTCCGCGGAGTCCTCCTGGAAAAAGTGGTCGTACTGTGGCAGATGGAGCGTCGCCAGGACGTGCGGGACGCAGTCCTCGAGCCATGCCCAGCACACGTCCTGATGGTCCTCACCTGGTGCCCACGCCGCGGCGCACGGTATGAGCCGTGCTCGGATGTTCATCAGGTGCCAGAAAGCGGGGTCCTCCTCGGGTTCACCCCTGGCGCACAGAGGGGTAGTGGGACTCGTGGGGCTGAAGCGGGGCACGACAGCGGGGCTGAAGCCGCCACTGCGTGCCTGGGCCTTGCCAGCGGCCCTGTCGAGGATATGCTGCACGACGGTCGAGGACAAGCTGAGGACAGGGTACCATCGAGGATATGCTGTACGACAGTCGACCGCAAGCGTCATGTTGAGTGATGGTAGCCCTCGTAGCTGAACTTGCATGCGGTGCGAGGCGTGGCCGGAGGACGCAGGAGTCATCTCAGCTGCGGCAACATCGGTGGTCGACTGCGATGCATGTGTCGTAGTTGACGAGGGCGTGCTCGTAGGAGACATGCTGGTACTCGTCGTAGACGTCGTAGTAGCCGTCGAAGTCCCAGGGGGGCAGCGCGTGGGGCGGGGCCCCTGGTGCTGCTCAGGCCAGGCGCTCGCGGGGGCGCCCAGCGGCCCGGTGCCGCACGGACCAGCGGCGGCGGTGCTGTTCACGATCGGGTCCAAAATGGCGCTGTGATCGTATTTGTAGATGCTGTCATCGTAAAGGTAGAAGAGCGTCCCACGCTCCGCATGTCGCAGGAAAGCCTCTCCTCCGTGCTGGGGCGCACCGCCTGAAGACGGGTGTGCTCCAGCCAGCGAGGGGAGGGCCAGGCCGCAGGCAAGGCGCCACATGATGGCGAGGCCTGGCGGGCGGCGCGAGCGATGAGCCGAAAGCTGCGTGGCAGCACACGTCCTCAAATACCCCTGAATGCTCATGTACATTGCTACAATCACGCCCCCTGCAAGACTACGGGTGTCCCTACACCAGATAGCTTGCGCGTGCTGCTGCCAAAACAGACATGAGGTAACAAGAAAGAGATACGACGCGAAGAGGGGAGCGATGCCTCTGAAGGCGCTTCCTCGGAGGGCTGAGGCGGGCTCTCTGAGGCACCTTCAATAGGGTTCCTGGGTGGCCCGACCCTTGTCCTTGCCTTTGTCGGCCCCTGGGGGCCCCGTCCCTGGGGTGGCCTGGCCTGGCTGGTCGGTCAAACTGCAGGCTGCCGCGGGCTCGGCGGCCGCTGCGGCTTCCTCCTTCTTAGTTTCCAGAGTGGCCGCTTGTGGCAGGTGGATGGTGCCTCCCGTGAGGTGCCCGAGGAGGGTCTGGATGTCGCCGCGCAGTGCAGCGGCGTCGGCGGTTGCCGTCTGTTGCTGGGTGACGACGGTGGCAAGCCCCCGTTCCAGCCCTGAAACGTGCTCCGTGAGTGTGGCCTGGGAGGAGAGAACGCCCGCAAGCTGCACCTGCATGTTATCCACCGTGTTGGCTAGCAGCTCGTGCTGCTGTTCCATGTGCTGGATGCGGGTCGTGGCAGCATCGGGCGGTTTAGAGGCCGATGCGAAGCGCTCGCCGAAGGTGTTGAGTTCGTGGGAGGCCACGCTGTATTCATCACCTGATGAGAGGATCTCGACGTCGACGACGTCACCTGGTACTTCGGCGGCTGTGGCAGCGTCGCCTTCGGTGTGGCCCCCACCTTCTGCCGCCGCCGTGCCAAGCCAGGGGTCGTGGCCACCTGGTCCTGGGGCGGCCGTCGGTTCAGCGGCTCCGTCCGTGCCGTGCGGGGGCGCAGAGGAGCTGCGGCCTGGGGCGCAGGGTGGCCTTGCGTGCGGCGTGGCGTCACGTTTCCCGCTGGAGGAGCGGTGGCGCTTGGCTGAAGGCTCCTCCTTGGGGGTCAGGAGCGGTGCGACGCCCTTGCCTTTGGGCGTGGCAGTCATGAGGTCGTGGAGGTAGGGGCTCTGGGCCGCTTTGGTGAGGAGTGTGCCGGTGGCGGGGCTAAAGCCGCCACCACCGGCTGGCGGCGTCACAGGCTCTGTGATGGTGGTAGGCGTGACGATGGTAACGTTGTCCCGCTTCGGCGCCACCTCAGCCAGCGGGGCCTCGGTGATGCTCCACGGGATGGGGCACCCCGCGACCTGCACCGTATAGGTGAGTGGGGGCCGATGAGCGCGCACTAAGGCAAACTGGGCCGCAGTGGCTGGGTCCCAGGCGGTGTGGTAGACCTCACAGTCCCATTTAACGGACGGGCCCGTGAGAGTCTTGGCGAGCTGGGTCAGCGTGGCGTGGCGTGCCGCAATGCCAGTGATGCGGTAGCGCGTCTTGGCGAGGGTAGCCTCGCAGCCGCGGATGCTGACAGCAGCGGCCTTGGCGACGTCGGACCCCCGCGGAACACGGATCCCCAGCAGGCCTGACTTGCCGTGCCTGACGACTCCCAGGGCCTTGAACTCCACCGACTTCTGGAACGCGTCTGCCATCGTGATGGGCTGGTCCTCAGGGAACCAAACGGTCTGATACTTGTCGGCGGTGGGCTCGTCTGCACCTACGTTGCTGAGGTCGTAGGTGGCACCGAGTTGCCCTGATCCCGCCAGGACCTTGTCGACCGCTTGGAGACTGACGCCGAAGGTGGCAGCCAGGGACCTCTTTCCGACGCCCGATCCAAACCTGCCTAGGCTTTTGCAGGGTTCGAGGATGGTGACGGCTTTAAAGTTGCCGTGGAAGAGGGCCTTGAAGGTGTCCTGGAGCTGGCTATCGAGCTCCTGGCGGCGAGCGTCTTTCTTGGACTCCTTGTGCTTTTGGCGCGCCTTGTCCTGTGGAGCGGAGTCGCCTCGAAAAGGGCCCTTGGCGCGTGGACCACCGTTCACGGGGGCACCTCCCGAGAACTGGTCCTCGAAGGCCTGGTGCATGGAGGGGACTGCGGCAATGGCCTCGGTCTCGTGTATGGTCGCCCGAATCCAGCAGACGTGGTCGGCGGGGTCGATGGTGGCGACGGCTACCTTTTCCGTGCAGGCGACCTCCTTGGTGCCCAGCTGGTACACGATCACGGGGACGTGCGTGTGGACCACTTTGGGCGCCTTGGGGTGGCGCTTCAGGACGGGGACGGCGAGCTCGGTACCGACGTAGTTGTCGTTTTTCGGGCCCATGACAGCAATCGCGAGCTGACCCGTGGCTCGCTTGCCCTGCTCGAGGTGGTGCTGCAGCAGCCGTTCACCACTCTCGTAGTCGTGGAGGCTGATGCTGGGCTTGTACGTCTTGCCGTCGTCAGGCGAGGTGGGTTCGGCAAGGACAGGGACCTTCCAAAAGGCAGGGTCCAAGGCGATGAATTGGGTGTCCGCAGCCTGAAGACGTGCGGAGCCCGCTGGTGGATGCGATGTGTCACCGCCAGTGCGCTTAGGCTTGCTGCGCTGGTGGTGATCGAGCGTGTAGCTAATCTGGTTGGCGGCGCACATGCGGATAAGGGCGCTGCCAAGCTTCTTCGTGTTGGACTTGTGCATGTCGTACATTGCCTGGAGCTCGTCCGCGTTCAGTTCGGCTAGCCCGTTATAGGCGGCCGTGGGGCGGTCAGACCCCGCTTGCCTGAACGCTGCGATGCAGTCCTGCTTGCGTTGAAGGAGGGACCCTTCAGCAGCAGGGCGCGTGGGACGGGAGCTCGGAGGCTTCTTTGAAGAGTGACGGCGCTCCGGCTTCTTGGGGGCCATTGCTGCGGGCACTCTGGTGCGGAGAGGTGACGCGAATCAGTAGGGTCCTGCTGGGACCCCTCCGGTCTCGCGAGGCCTGGGAGTCTGACTCCGAGGCGGGGCGCTTCGCGTCGTAGCTGCGGTCTGAGTGCAGAGCACTCTCGAGCCGAGACTCGAGAAGAGAGAGAGAGAGAGAGAGAGAGAAAAAGAGAGAGAGAGAGAGAGCGGGAGAGAGCGAGAGAGAGAGAGAGAGAGCAGAGAGAGAGAGAGAGCGGGAGAGAGCGAGGGAGAGCGAGAGAGAGCGAGAGACAGCGAGTGAGAGCGAGAGAGAGAGAGAGCGAGAGAGAGCGACAGAGAGCGAGAGAGAGCAAGAGAGAGCGAGAGAGCGAAAGAGAGAGAGAGAGAAGAGAGAGAGAGATAGAGAGAGAGAAAGAGAGAGAGAGAGAGAGAGAGAGAGATAGAGAGAGAGAGAGAGAAGAGAAGAGAAGAGAAGAGAGAGAGCGAGAGAGAGAGAGAGGGAGAGTGAGAGAGAGAGGAGAGAGCAGAGAGAGAATAGAGAGAAGAGAGAGAGGAGAGAGAGAGAGAGAGAGAGAGAGAGGCAGAGATAGAGGCAGAGAGAGAGAGGCACAGAGAGAGAGGCAGAGAGAGAGAGAGAGGCAGAGAGACAGAGGCAGAGAGAGAGGCAGAGAGAGAGAGAGAGGCAGGGAAAGAGAGGCAGAGACAGAGAGAGGGCAGAGAGAGAGAGAGAGAGAGACAGAGAGAGCAGAGAGAGCAGAGAGAGAGGCAGCTCAGTCACACTTAAATCCAGATTCGTCCTCACCGAGTCCCACCACCAAGGGAGCGCCAGCAAGGAGATGCACATATGGGGATCCCCACGCAGTGAATAATTTTCGCAAGATGATCCAGGATGCTCCTCGATAGTCCCCGCCGAGAAAAAGGTGCACACGACCGAGCGATACCAAGCCTAACGTTGCCCCATGTGTTCTGTCACAACGATCACGACGCTTCAGCGCCGCTCGCTAGGACAGTCGGGTGACATCCGGGCAACTGGTAGATGCCCCGCAGGCCGAAGTGGACCATGGCCTCCCTGAGGAGCTCGAGATACCTCGGCTCCCGCTGGCCCCCAGTTGCCGCCCCGGTGCCCGCGGGACGTCGACAGAAGCAAACGAACAGTGCTCGCGGGATCCACACAGAAGCACCCAGAACCCCGACATCGTAACTTGTTTCACAACGTGGACCCCCAGGGGTCTCGACCCCTTCCCCGGGGCCAGGGCTTCATCCCGAATCGTCTGTTGCCTTCTCCAGGGCCCGGTGATGTCCTCCAGAGGGCGCAAATCTAGCAATGGCCTCCCGTCGTGATTTTCTCGCGACGCGAGCAGGTCTGGCAAGCAGGTGGTCCCCGAAACTCCCCACTGCCAAGCTCGTGCGTCCGGCGGGAGAGGGGTTGAGGAGCACCCTAGTCCTTGCTCAGCATCGCCCACCTGGAAGTGCAGCCCCCCCACTGTGCAACTACATGTGAATCCTACACCTACAGGTCAGATTTCTGAAACGCAGGCGTGGGCTCAACGTTTGAAGGATGTCTGCACGCAAGTGAATCCACTACGGGGAGGTCCGAGAACCTAGCGTCGCTCAGACCCGCACGGGTAGGTTTCGTTGGCGATTGCAGAATCAAAAAAGAATCAGCGCTGTGGGGTTGTTACATCAAGGCTCCCTTCTAGAAAGTCTTGCTCCCCCGGAGAAGAAGGGGTCCCTCCAGAATCTTCCGATGGGCCGAGGACCGTTAGATCTTCCCTCTTGCATTGAAGCCGCCACTGCCCCGTTGCCCCCCTCACCCCTGCCTCCGCCACTTGCGCCCAAGCTGCTCACTTTTCAGGGTCGGCAGATCTGGTCCTTGCAATTGCAGTCTACGCAACCAACCAATGCTTGAAGGATATTATGGGGTGGGTTAAAAGTCTGATCAAACATGTGCAGCACGAGGTCCCGCAAATGCTGCACTCAGCCTTCAAAGTACCACCGTAACATACAGCAATCACGTGGGACTTGCCATTCTTTACCTGCATGATCGCCCCATCGATTTCGTCGCCAGTGTGTTCAAGGACTCTCTCAACCCGAAACGGCCTAGTACACGACCTCCCTGCAATCAACCCTCGTCGTCTTGTACACGTTTTCGTGCGATGTTGCGAAGACCTTCAACATAGCCTCATTATGTATGTATGTATGTATGTATGTATGTATGTATGTATGTATGTATGTATGTGTGTATGTATGTATGTATGTATGTATGTATGTGTGTATGTATGTATGTATGTATGTATGTATGTATGTATGTATGTATGTATGTATGTATGTCAGTATACATATATATATGTATATATAGGTATATTTTGTGGAGCCCAATCCCGGCCTGACCGTTCATCTCGAAAATGTATGCTCGGTGTTGCGTATTATTATATGCAGGGCAGGGGCCAGCGTTACATCATATATGCCCTTACAAAGACCATCATCACGAACGAGAAAAACATACTGCAAATTTGAATACGTAAACTCTACAATGATCTCGAACCGTGCGTCACATCACGCAAGTCCCAGCGCAAAAGACTACCACTGGCATTCTGCATCAACCTATGATCGGCAACATGCTTGATTGTGTTATTCCACGGTTATGAACGCAGAACCTGGGGTCCGATTAGATTGGATCGGAGGATCGAGCCGCATCGCCGATGCCTGGCCGATGTATCGCCGATGCGCTGGCGACGTCGGCGATGCATCGGCGACGTCGGCGCGGAAATAATCAGGCTCCACATCGAGCCGCATCGCTGATGCATCGGCGATGCGGCACGATTCTCCGACCCCATCTACCCACACCCAATTTGGAAGGCCTGGAACAGATGGCCCTTGAAAATCCACCAAAAAGTACACAAAACACGCCAGAACACTACATTACATCAAACCGATGTTCACGTCGGCCTGTAAGGAACCGCTCGAATTTCCCTGACGAGAACAAGTCTGCCCAATGGAATGGCGCAGGTGCATCGAACCCTTTCGACCAACTCCGCAATTCGGTGTTTCAGGAACGGGCCGCGGCATCCGTCTCCAGATGCTCTGGATGTACTGTGCTACGACCATGAGTCTGATGGCTGGCTCCGAGGACCCATGCCGTCGGGAGTCTCTGCTGGGACGTTGGAACGGATGGCAAGTGGCAGAACGCGCGGGAAATGCTCACGCCTTGAATGGCGGAGGTAGTCGACAGGCTCTGAGCCGCCCCCAGTGCACCCACCCTGGAGGCGGCCAGAGGGTATGGGCTGGATGGCAAATCCGCTCAATATCCTGCCCCGACCCCAGACCCCTCCCAATGACCATCGGGTGCACAGTTTCACCCCGGACCCAGTTTTGACTGTCCCAGGGCCCGAATACGCCCCCCGAACAGCCTTGTCGAACCCTTAACTTTGAACCTCCTCCTCATTCGTGCTGGCTGGAACCAAAGCTGGGCCACCTCAGCCCCCTGGCCGGCTCCAACATCCGCCCAGTGAGACAACCCCCACCCTCCCCACGAAGCCTGCGACTGGTGGCCCAGAGCCCACACCGCGCCTGCAGCACCACGAAGCACCAGATGGAGGCAAGGCGAGCAGCGAGACGAGGAGGTCGGCGAGGGGAAACGAGGAGGGCGCGGGCAGGGACCGGCAGCCGTCACCAATTGATGGTCCACCGCTGGGGGGTGGTCCCGAATCCGTCCGGGCACAGACCGCTGCTGCGTGCACAGTCGAGCTCTCGCTGCAGCGCGAACCACGGCTCTGCGCGCCACCTTTCGAGCACTCGCGGCACAGCCGGTGCCCCATCCCCATATTTTTTTAAACAAGTTCCAAGGCAACACATCAAACATTGTATGCTTGAGGTGATCCAGCAGGGCGGCAGTGCCACGGACACGGTAATACGCCTGGTTCGAAAAACAACTCCTCCCTGCCGCGCGAAGCCCTACATCGGTGCAGGCAGAAGGAGCTATGGTTAAGTCGGGCCTGTCCCCCTACAGGGCGAATTTCGACAAAACAAGAAAGAAATACCGCAAACATGCTCCAAACATGTTCAAAAATAGTCCAAAAATAATCCCCTGATTATTTTTTCACTATTTTGGAATATTCCTCCTGTAGAGGGACGGGCCCGACTTAAAGCTATGGCCCAGAAACCAGGGTTCGAACGTTTTGCTCACCCCGAGTCGCACCGGGAGGCACTGGAAGGAGGAGGGAGGGGGAGGAGAAGGGGCAGGGGCGCTGTGCGGATGTCCCCTGCGGCCCAGACGGCCCCTGACAGAATGCGGTGCAGAGGAAGGGCAGCGGCGAGAGAGGGGGGAGGAGGAGGAGAGGAGAAGAGGACACGCCGCATCGGAAGGGGGCGTGCTCGATGATGGAGAGCATTCCCCCCCACACTTCTGTCAGCCCTGCGGTGGACACGCGAAGGACAAGACGGCGCGAGAGAGGGAGAGAGGGAGAGAGGAAGAGAGAGAGGCAGATGGTGGGAGCGAGCGAGGGAGCGGAATGGACGCCAAATCACAGCACGAGGACTCCTCTGGCCAGCCAACACACAAAGACATTACTGAGAGACAGCGCCCAGGGAAGGCAAGGCCTCCTTCCCCCCCCCTCCCTCCGCGAGGCCGGGGGATTGTGGAGACCCTCGACGTTTTCATACGGTTTTTAATCGAGTGAAGCGCTCTTTCACCCCGAAACTTTGATTGTGTTTTGCAATTTTTCTTTTCGCCGTGATCCCCTCATACTAGCCTTGTCTCGTTATATCGTTCTCTAGTGTTCTCTCTCTCTCTCTCTTTGTCTCTCTCTCTCTCTCTGTTTTTTTTTTCTCTCTCTCTCTCTCTCTGCCTATCTCCTGCACCAGGCCAACGCGTGCCGATGCGATACAAATCCATTCCCAACCAACACCAATGCCAATGCAATGCCAATGGCGGAATCCTTTATTTCAATAAGAATACTTTGTGGATGATGTCATTAAGAATCCTTCTTCGGAGGATGTCAATAGCAATGCTTATGTGTAGGGTTTCGATAGGGATCCTCATGTGGAGGGCATCACTAGGAATCCTTCATGTGGGAGGATCTAGTCGGAATCGTTCTTGAGGAGGGTTTCAGTAGGAGTCCGTCTGCGGAGGGAGCCATTAGGACTCGCCAGCGCGATGCCAACGCACGGCTAACGCACTGCCATCGCAATGCCAAACCAATGCCAAGGCGATCCCAATTCAATACCAATGAAATGCCAATGGGGGGTATCCTGTGTGGTAGATTCCAAAAGGAATCCTACCTGTGGAGGTTTTCGATTGGAATCCTTCCGTGGGGGGGTTCAGTATGAATCTTTTTTGTGGGGGGCTGTCAAAAGGATCCCTTCTTGTGGAAGGTAAGGAATCCTTCTGTGGTGGCGGCCATTCGAACTCGCCAGCGCAATGCCGACGCAGTGCCAACGCAATGCCAAACCAATGCCAATGCAATGCCAATGGGGGGAATTGTTTGTGGTAGATTTCAGTAGCAATCCTTCTAAGAACCCTTCTTCGGGGGATTTCAATTAGAAACCTTGTATGGAGGGCTTCGCATGGAACCCTTCTGATGAGGATTTCAATTTGAATCCTTCTTGTGGGGGGGTCAATAGGCATCCTTTATGTGGAGGTGTTCAATAGGAATCTTTGTTAAGCGTTTGGGTAGGACTCGCCAGCGCAATGTCAACGCAATGCCAACGCACTGCGAACGCACTGCAAACGCAATGCCGATGCAATGCCAAAGCGATCCAAATGTTATGCCAATGCAATGCCAATGGAGCGCATTATGTGTGGTAGATTCCAAAAAGAATCTTACCTGTGGAGGTGTTCGATTGGAAGCCTTCCCTGGGAGGGTTCAGTATAAATCTGTTATGTGGGGGGCTTTCAAAAGGAGCCCTTCTCGTGGAAGGTAAGGAATCCTTCTGTGGTGGGAGCCATTCGAACTCGCCAGCGCAATGCCGACGCAGTGCCAACGCAATGCCAATGCAATGCCAATGCAATGCCGATGGGGGGGAATTGTTAGTGGTAGATTTCAACAGCAATCCTTCTAAGAACCCTTCTTCGGTGGATTTCAATGGGAAACCTTATATGGAGGGCTTCGCATGGAACCCTTCTGTTGAGGACTTCCATGTGAATCCTTCTTGTGGGGGGGATTCAATAGGCATCCTTGTTTGTGGGGGTGTTCAATAGGAATCCGTCTATGAAATGTTTGAGTAGGGCGCGCCAGCGCAATGTCAACGCAATGCCAACGCACTGCTAACGCACTGCCATCGCCATGCCAACGCAATGCCAATGCGATGCCACACCGTTGCCGAACCAATGCTAATGCAATGCCGATGGCGGGATTTCTGCCTTCCAACAGATTTCACTAGGATTCCTTATGTGGATGAGTTGGTTACGAATCCTTCTTCGGAAGATTTCGATAGGAATCCTCCCGTGGAGGGTTTCGATTGGAATCTTTCTGTGGGGGGGGTCACTTTGAATCCTTCATGTGGGGGCTTTCAAAAGGATCCCTTCTGGTGCAAGGTGTTCATAGGAATCCTTCTGTGGGGGGGGGGGCATTAGAACTCGCCAGCGCAATGCCAACGCAATGCTAAACCAATGTCCACGCGATCCCAATTCAATGCCAATGCAATGCCAATGGGGGAAATCGTTTGTGGTCGGGTTCAAGAAGAATCCTTCAATGGAGGGGTTCGAATGGAATCCTTCCGTGAGGGAGTTCAGTGTAAACTCTTCTTATGGGATGCTTCAATCGGAATCCTTCTTGTGGGGGGTTCAACAGGAATCATTATGCCAAGGGAGGTGTTGGAACTCGCCAGCGCAATGCCAACGCAGTGTCAACGCAATGCCACGCCAATGCCAAAGCGATCCCAACCCAATGCCAATGCACTGCCAATGGGGGAAATCCTTTGTGGTAGATTTCAAAAAGAATCCTTCTGAAGAGAGCTTCGCATGGAATCCTTCTGCGGAGGGTGTCAATATGAACCGTTTTTTGTGGAGGGCTTCAATAGGAGAACTTCTTGTAGAAGGTTTCGATCGGAGTCCTTCTGTGGAGGGTTCCATTAGGACTCGCCCGCGCAATGCTTGCGAAATGCAAGCACACGAGCAACGCACTGCCAAGCGCAATGCCAACGCAATGCCGATGCGATGCCAAACCATTGCCAAACCAATGGCAATGCAATGCCAACGTGGTGCTCATTCTTTCGAAGCATCTCAATATGAATCCTTCCGCGGATGATTCCAATGGGAATCCATCATATGTGGAGGATTTCAATAGGAATCATTCAGTGGAGGGTTTCGGTCGGAATCCTTCTGTAGAGGGTTTCACTATGAATCCTTCTTGTGAGGGCGTTCAATGGGAATCCTTCTAGGGGCGAGGGCCATGAGGGAGATCAATGTGAACCCTTCTTGTGAAATGCTTCAATCGGATTTTTTCCTGTGGGGGTTCAACAGAAATCATTCTGCGAAGGGAGGTGTTGGAACTCGCCAGCGCAATGCCAGCGCAGTGCCAACGCAGTGCCAAAAACCATGCCACGCCAATGCCAAAGCGATCCCAACCCAATGCCATTGCACTGCCAATGGGGGAAATCCTTTGTGGTAGATTTCAATAAGAATCCTTCTGGAGAGGGCTTCGCATGAATCCTTCTGTGGGGGGTGTCAATATGAATCGTTTTTGTGGAGGGTTTCACTAGGAGTCCTTCTTGTAGAAGGTTTCGATCGGAGTCCTTCTGTGGAGGGTTCCATTAGGACTCGCCAGCGCAATGCTTGCGAAATGCAAGCACACTAGCAACGCACTGCCAAGCGCAATGCCAACGCAATGCCAATACGATGCCAAACCATTGCCAAACCAATGGCAATGCAATGCCAACGGGGAGTTCTTTCTGTCGAAGCATCTCAATATCAATCCTTCTGCGGGTGATTTCAATATGAATCCATCAGTGGAGGATTTCAGTAGGAATCATTCAGTGGAGGGTTTCGATAGGAATCCTTATGTAGAGGATTTCACTATGAATCCTTCTTGTGAGGGCGTTCAATAGGAATCCTTCCAGGGGGGAGGGCAGATAAGGCCGCGTCGCCTTCCTTTCTTTTGCCGCCGAAGCCCCCCCCCGAAAAAAAACAGCTTTAAAGATTCCAACATGATTTTTATTTTTTTGGGGGGGGAGGGGGGAGAGAAAAAAAAAGAGGAGGATGCGGAAGGAGAGGAGGACGCCACAGAGTACGCACACCACTGAAAGACGCACGCGCGAACTCAGTGTGAAAGCCTCGGGCGCTCTGGAACCCCGAGGGGCTCCACACTCCTCCGTTCTCCCCTGCCGCCCCTCACCCCACGTCTCCTCCCTCCCTCCCTTCCTTCCTCCCTTCCCTCCTTCCTCCGCCCCTCCCCTTCCTCTACTCCTTCCTGCTCTCTTTTCTCGTTCCTTTCCCCTCCTCTCCCCTCCCATCCTCTGCCCCCTCCCTCCCTCCCTCGTCCCCTCCCCTCCCTCCCTCCCCCCCCCCCCTCCCCTCCCCCCTCCCTTCCTTCCTCGTCCCCCCCCCCCTCCCCTCCCTAGTCCTCCTCCCCCTCCCCTCCCCAGCTGAGGCCCCCGCTCCGCCCGCTGCGCCCCGACCGGCGGGGCGCCGTGCGCCCGCCCGCCCCCCGCGACGTACTCGAGCACCACCCGCTCGAGCAGCTTCGGCTGGAGGCCGGGCCCGCCGGCATCGACTCTTATGCTCAAGTCGGGCCTGTCCCCCTCCAGGGGGGAATTGTCGACGAAACATAAAAACATACCCCCAACAATAGTCAAACAATTGTCCAACATAGTCTGGGGACTATCTTTTGATTGCGTTTTTGGTGCCTTTTGGGGGCATTTTTGGGGTATCCTTTCCTTTTCGTCGGAAATCCCCTTGTAGGGGGACACGCCCGACATAACTCTTATGCTGTCCCCATCCTGCTCGAGCACCGCCTCCCAGAAAGACCTTCGAGCACCCGGCAGAGGGCCGAACGGGTGTCGAAAAACATCCCGCCGGCGGAAGGGCGGCCCCGTTTTGCTTCCGCCGCCCTGCCTTCTTTTTCAACGCGACTCCCATAGCCTAGGAAGTTTAGCGGGGGCTCCAGCAACTACCGAGTAAACGACGCGGCGCGATCCAGGTCAATCAAAGCCCTGAAAACGAACGGCGGGCACGGGGCGACAGGCGGACAGAAGGATCGGGCAGCACCGGCCGCCCTTCCGCCGCCTTCCGCCGAAGGATCGGGCAGCACCGGCCGGCACGGAGACGAAATCGGACAGACTCGGCGACGCCAGGATGCACCACGGCAGGCCGGTCGGAGCCGAGATCGAATCGGACCACTCGGCTCGAAAAGTGGACCCTGGGAGGGGGCGCTCGTGCTGCCGGCGCCACTCGCCCGCTGGGGCCACGCGGCAAGCCTCCCGACGCGCAGCCTGGTCTCGCACAACCTTCGCGCTTCGCGCCGCGCGCAGCGCGAGGCGCGGCTACAGAGGGAGTACAGCCGAAGATATGATTAAGAAAACGATATAAGGGGAACGAACACTGACAATGACGATAGACATAAACATGATAACTCGGAGGTCCGCGCGGATTTCTGGGATCGGCGCTGGGGCCTCCGGGCGGCGCCTCTGGCGCCGCCTCTGGTGCGCTCCGCGCGACAGGGAGGGGGTCCAGCGCGGATCCAAGAAATCCGCGCGGACCCCCGAGTTGTCATGTCTATGCCGTTCCTCATCCCCTGCTATACCTTAAAACATCTGGGCTAGCTTCCCGGAGGCTTCTTGAAAGAAGCCTGGGTCAACTTCTATTGTTAACGCTGTGGGGACGGACGTGCTCAAGAAGCGGGGCCAGCCCTCTGGCAAGTTGGCTCAGAAACGTCGGCCCAGCTCTTCGGGAGGAGGTGTCTGAATCAAATGCTCGACCGTACCAAACCATAAGCTGGCCTGCCGGCGGCTGCCAAACAGGAGCCTCCTGTCTCCAGATGGGCCCGCAGAGCCCAGGGGCACCGTACGAAGCACAGGCCCGACGAAGTATGTGCCCCCAGATCCTTTACGGCAGGACTTCTCATCGCGCGTGCCACCTGGATGTCCGCGCCGTCGCGCACCCGCCATGGAGACGAGCCACTCTTCACACTCGGGCGCGACCGCAAGCGCGCCACATCGTCGCTCGCGTGCTGGCCGTGCGGAAACATCCGACGCTTAGGGCACATCAGGAGGAGGAGGAGGAGGACGAGGAGGAGGAGGAGGAGGAGGAGGAGGAGGAGGGGGAGAGGGAGGAGGGGGAAGACGAGGAGGAGGAAGAGGAGGAAGAGGAGGAGATCTTGCGGTCGCGTCGAAGGGACTAGGACTGAAAGCGAGCTGCCCCCCTCCAGCACAGGACCCGGGATTGCCGAGGCACGGAGTCAGAGGAAACGCGGCATGACGAGGCTCGAAGGTTGAGGATGAAGGGCCAATTTGATGATTATCGGCTGCCCCACGGCTCCTCCAGACTCCGGGACCCTTCTGGGAATCCCAGGACACCGGAAGAGCTCCCACATTGCATGGAGAAGACACCACGAAGCCCGCAGGCAAGAATTCAGCACTCACACGCGTGAAGCCTCACGGCATGGCCGTGCCGAAGGGTCTTGGAGAGAAGATGGGTCTCAGGGCGCAGCCGCCGATCTGCCCGAGGCGACCCCCGCGGCCCAGGCTTGGAGGGAGCCGCGCGACCGGCCGGCCAGGTGTGCCCCGCAGGAGGGCGGGCCGAGAGCTGGACCCAAACTCTGCGCGCGCCTCGCGCGCGAGCTCGGGCCCCTTGGCCCACGCGGCCCCGAGAGCTTGAGGGGACAGGCCCTGGACACATCCGGGCCTCGGCCCCGCGACGGCCCACCCTCGCCACTGCGCAGAGGTACCAGGCGCCCGCCAAGTGTTCGCGCCGAGGTAGGCACGCCGCACACGCCACAGAGGCACGTGCCCACGCACCGCGCGGCACACAGCAGGCATCGTGCCCTCCATGCGACCAGCGCGCTGCCGAACCCGCAACTCGGAAATTGCACTGCTGCCCCGTTGATTCACATTTGATTTACAAGCGGCTCACGATTAGGGAAACCAAGAAATACCGATATCGCTACTCCTCAGACCTCTCCCGGGATGCGTTCTGACCAGAACTGCGAGGCGAATCCAGCGGTGCCGACGAGGGCCCCCCAGGAGGCCCCAAAAAGGAGAAAACGAGGGAAGAGTAGTGGTACAGTCGGGGCGTTGACCTAAGGAACCCTAAATAAGGAACGAGGCCCATTTTTTCCATAAGTTAAACTTCGATTTCCTATCGGAAACATAAGGAAAACCTGATGCAAGCTGTGAAACACTTAGGAACGCGGAGACCCTCCCCAACGAAAAGGGTTCCTTCTTCAGGGCCCCGACTGTAGTGGTATCTGTACCTTTCCTTCTCCGACAGATCGGTCGTTGCTTCATCGGGGGGGGGGGGGCAAACAACGGGGGGGGAGAAGAAGACGGTGCACCTTTCGTGCACCTTCGGGGCCCATGAGCGCGTTTCTTCATTTTCGGTGAACTGGCATGACAAGGGGGGGAAGGGGGCCAGGCGGGGGAGGTATAAATGTGACACCTCCCCCCCGCCGTTGCGCCCGATGCGCACCATGGCAGTGCCAGGAGCTGACTAGGGGGGGGACGCGTTACGTTATTAGGGGGGGGGGGGGTCAGGGGCTATCGTGCCCACAATGACCCAAGCAATAAAGAAACACGCTCCATAGGGGCCCCAATGAGGGCTCCTTCCCTGCGACCGTCGCACCCCCCCCCCCCCCACACAGGCATCGAATCCCCCCCCCGTGCGAAACGCCTGGCACTGTGGTGACGCGCAGTGCAGCTGGGCCGTACGGCAGATTCAAGTCGCGATGACATCGTGTTTGGTGTGTGACAGGGCTCGAGGTAGACAATGGTTGTCGTTCTCGTTTTGTTTCCGTTTGCCTTCGTTCTGGCTTTGTTCCGCCTTCGCTGCAGAACAAGCTCAAAACGAAACGGCCCACGAGATCGCAGAGACACCGTTTAGATCGACACCTGGACTTGTGATACCGCGTGGATCGTTCAACCCTGAACGATCGGAGCTTCCCGATGCCGCAGAGCGTTCGACATCGGCCAGCCCTGGGCGCCTGGCATCGTTCAACCCCTGCACGCCAACGCTGGGGTCGCCGCCGCGTCAACGCAGCGCGAACCTGCCCTGCCTGGTCATCGCTTGGACGTCCATTCCCTGTGTTTTTGTTCGGTTTCGTGCGTGGTTTTTTCCGCCAAGTGATCGACGACGCTCCTCGATGGTCCTCGCCTAAGGAACAATGCACACGTCCGAGCGATGCCAAGCTACGTCACTGGCAGTGCACTCGCGCATGGCCCACAGCTGCTTGAGAGGTGCTCCCTGCATGTGCCGCGCGTGATCCGCACCGCGGCGCCTCGAAGCCGCGACGTGACGACACCGCGGGCACCGCGGCGCCACTGCGCCGCGGCACGGTGGACACCGCGGCGCCACGGCAGTGAGAATAGACGACGCAGGCGGCACCGCCACCCCAAGCCTCGGCGGCGAGCCCAGATGCGAGGAGCCGCCCACCTCCTCCGCATCAGCGAGGAGGAGGAGGAGGAGGAGGAGGAGGAGGAGGAGGAGGAGACGGAGACGGAGGAGGAGGAGGAGGAGGAGGAGGAGGAGGAGGAGGAGGAGGAGGAGGAGGAGGAGGCGAGGAGGGAGTAGGAGGAGGGGAGGAGGAGGAGGAGGAAGAGGAGAAGAGGGGGTGGGCATTCTTCAGAAGGCGGCGCCGGCGTACGCTTCTCGAACTGCCATCAGCACCTCCGAGGAGAAGCTCGAAGTGAAGGGTTCGGTAGGATTGGGGGAGAAAGGAAACTGGTCTTCAGGAGCCCCGAGAAAGAAGCCTAATTCGCACGGTTCGTGTCTTTCGGGGAGGCTTGGGGAGACTTCTCGGAGGGCCCGACACCTTCCGAGCCCTTTAAGGAGGCTGACTTTACCGGCCTGGAACATATCCCTATCCCTATGCTGGGCACCTCTTCATCATGATGTCAATCTTAGGGATTCCCTTATTTTTTGAGGGCGAATCCCTAAGATTGTCATCGCCTTTTGGCGTGTCAATCTTAGGGATAGGGATACGTTCGAGGCTGGTGATGACTGGGCCCACGTGCATCCCCCCCCGGGCGCGTCGCCGGAAGACACCGCGCGCGAAAGTCGATGCCGGGGGGGGGGGAGGGCGCGAATCCAGACCCGGAACGTGGCCCCACGCTGCGTCACGTGCGGAGCCTCGGGCGCACGGCACGACAGCTGTGGACTCGCGCCCGAGAACCCAGCCATGTACACAAAGTACACTGCATGTGCCACATACCATGTAGCGTGTACCCTGTAAACGTTAATACAAAATAGTATGTCAAATACCACGCGCCATCCAGAATGCACCGAACCCCTTAATACCACGCGCGCAGACAGACAGAACATGTTTTGAACACCGCATACGACGTTTCCCCATGTACGATGTCTGCACCATGCAAGTTGTACCACGCACCTCGTACCACATGCCAATGCAATGAAGCCTTCGAAATGTACCCAACCACACGCGGCACTGTGTACCGGTGACGACGTGCCGTGGGGCATGCGTCATACACTGCAGCCGAACATCTGATCCAGAAAGCGATTACTTCAGAAACCTGGGCCAGCTTCACTGAGCTTGTTCAAACAAGCCTGCGCCAACTCCTTCGTTCCCGCTGGAAGGGCTAACGAGTTCAAGAAACTGGGCCAGCGTTCCAGCACGTTGACTACAACCCACCGGTCCAAATTTTCGGGCAGATATTTCGCAATCACGCGCCCGCCCGTAATTATCATGCGCTACGTATCATTTTCAATATGACCATGATCAATCTACACGGGCGCCTGGCGCAACACGCACGATGGCCATCTCCAACCGCTGGCTGCCCCGCCTTTCCCGCATTTATCCCACACCCTCGCCTGCTATCCCTCCCCCCCGGCTGCAGGCCCCAGAAGAAATCAGCGAACACCCATGCTCCCCCCCAAATGACCAATGCTGGCGGTGGGTTGAATGGGTTGCACTTCGGCCGCAGTCCCCCCCGAGCGTGCAAACTTTGAATATTGGGGAGAAGGGGGGTGTCCATAAATTTTCCCTCTATCGTATCCTCCACTCCGCTGCCTCTCATCCTTGCCGCCATCATCCCCGCCTCTCCCCTTTTCACTCTCCGTCCTGCCAGCCCCGGCGGGGCGCGGGCGTCAGGAAAAGAAAGCGGCGTCCTCTGCGTGGTGGGCGCTGTCCATCAAGGCTGGCACCTGGCCCGCACAGGCAATCGGAGGTCTGAGGGGCATGACCGAAAATGTTGCGGGCCACGCGTGAGGTGAGGGGTACACTCACGCAGCAGTCAGTGCAAAGAAGGCAGCTGACCGAGGCTGGGTCAAGCTGCGGCCACACTTACGGCGAGGAGATAATCAGCTTGGCATACGTTTGTACTATCCTGCGCTACTTCGTTAGGCCACGCATGACCCCATACAAAACACAACAAGCACAACAAAATTGTAATCGCGGCGCGTTGTTTTGCCAGCGCGTCCGAGATTCAATTGCGAACCGAACTCGCGCTGCAACAGGTTGTCGGGACATTCCCCGCATGGACATTGTCCAAGCCGTCCGGCCTGCCGTGCTGATATGTCGTGGACGACCCGAAACTCACAAACAATGTTCTTTCTGAACAAGCAGAACAAATCTCACCATCAACACACGTGGGAAGTGCCAACTCTGCCGCTGTGCGGGATGAAGGTGTGCAAGACGCCCCACGAACATTTTCTTACAGAAATGCACCGCCACACGCGTGCCATCCGACCCCACCACAACGCGCCGGTTTTTTCACCGATCAGGTTTCAAGGTGACGTATCCCACCTTCACCCTCCACCAAAACAGAAATGCCCACCTACTCCGACGTATGCCGTCTCGGCGCGCTTTGCAAACGGCAGGCAGCACGCAGCACGCAAGCGCAT